>JANSTX010053382.1:0-11477 GCA_027564355.1 Penthetria funebris | reverse complement strand
ATCTGTTACAATAATCCAAAATCGTTCGTGTGTATCGTATGCACTTGTACATTTACCTTGTTGGACACTCTGAATTATTCCATGAATTATTGAAAAGGGATTGTGACATGATGGTCATATTGTGTCGTTCCAGACATGTTCTATCTATTATATGTAACTCCATCGATTTATAATATGAAAGTTTGAGGTTATTTAAATGTTTTGAATACTGATTGATTTTATATACGGGTACGGGTTAGCCTTTTAAAATGAAGATTGATTATTGTACCAAATTTAAATAATAAATTTAAATATACGATAATCATTTTGTGATGATTAGCGTAACGGAACTTTTATTACACCAAGTTTCAATAAATTTTCCTACATATTTCTTATACATATTTAGGAAAATTCAGAATAAGTTTATGAAAAAAATTTATCGAATTAATTATCAAAGTTTTTAAATCGATATTTTCGAAAAAAATATTGTATATTTCGTCTTTGTGTAAACAGATTAACGGATATATGATATGATATATGAATGGGGGTGGTTCGATGACTGGATGGAAGAACAGACTGCAGAATAAGTAGAATACGTGGATGGATCGATCGACAGATGTAGGAACGAATGAATGTACGAACGAACAAATGAATAACGAACAATCGGATGAACGAATTTATAAACGAATGAACGAATGAAGGATGAATCGATGTATATATTAACGAATGGGTGCATAATAAGATTAACGGACATACGGGTAACCAGAATAAAAATATACTTAATATTAATATTTTGCATCAGAATATTTTTCCGTTCTGTTGGGTAATTACTGTACTGATGAAAACTATAATTAAGTATACTTTGAATAGTACGGCTAATTATCATGTGAATTCTACAGTATAGTTTAAGGAAAATTTAATACAGGCTGCTGGTTGAAATTCAATATACATGATAATATAATTTCATATTATTCAAAATTATATGTAAAGTACATTTACCATTTCACTAAAAAAAAACCGATTATTTGCGGTCACTAAAAAACTTCTTTATTTATACTTAATATTAACGATAAGTACAAGTAAATTCAAATAATTACGCATATTAATATTATACGAGTATACACGTTATAACCATAAACGATATCATATTTTTTCCATTGGACATTTTTCAAAAGGTCAAATGCAAAATTGACGACGATTTCATGTGTAAGAGTATGGTCTCAGTTTCTCTATGTAATGCTCATGATGTAAAATTAATCGACCATTTAAGAAAAGGTAAGTTAATAATTAGTGTATAATATTTGTCAATAATAGTTTGATCAAAACCATTGTATACTATTCGTCATTACTAGTTCATTAAAAAGAAGAAGTTAAGAAAAAAAATCACATTAAGCAAAGAAAAATGAGCTTTACATCTGCATAATGTACCAGCTCACACATTGTCAAATGGCAATTGCCATGATCAAAATACACGAATTACATTGTGAAATATTTTTTCATTCACCATAACCACCTAAATTTGGAATCGAGCGAATTTTTTTCCTCCTTTCGAACATGAAAAAATAGGGGTAGGTTGGATCAAATTCGGAAGTCATACGTCAACGAGTCCTATTATTCTGGATGGATTAAAAGATTGAAATATTACATTGAGAAATAACTAAATTGATTTCTGCTTAGAAAAAGTAATTCTTTGTTTTATTTCTACATTCGTTATTAGTCCGCTCTCACATATAAATACAATATCATTAGAAAAAGTAATGATATGAAAACGGAATGTCCTTGCATAATATTAAGATGTCATAAATCTGACATCTTTGAACTGTATTTAATTGAGAACGCCAAAATGAATCCCTGAATGATATGAAAACTGTAAACAAACTGTTTTTGGTAATCTGATTTTCAGATTGAGTTTCTGAATATATTAATTCGAATGGGAATAGAAGACTTTACTTTCGGATACTAATTTAACGTTCCCTACGAACATTTTATATTAAGTACAAATGAAGGAAACAAAAATCAAGTGTATCCCACTGTGAAACTCAATGCAATTAGTGATAAAAACTTATCAACGTAATCCCATATATAAATTAAGTTTAATATTGTAACATTTTATTGAATGATCTTTGGAATTTCCACTATAAATATGATGAAATTACGTACATTTTTGAGCTAAATTTGCTGATGCATCCAACAAAAACCCATGCGAACAATTATTTGAATAAATGATTTTTATCTTTTTTGAATTGCACTTAGTTAAAATCAACAATATTAAATTGCATTGTGACCATTCACTGCATTGAAATTTATTGTTACATTTAATGTATATACGGCATGGTTTATTTTTAATTATATTTTTTTTTTTTTTTTGGACGAGCAGACATAAAATAATCTCAAAAAAAAAAAGGAAAATATCATTTCCGTTGTTTAATAAATTTGGTTCCATGTGTCTGATGATAACCTTATATGGATATTGCACAATTATTGTCAAAAAAAAAAAAAAAGAAAAAAATACAAGATAAATTGCATTTTGACAAACAAATAAATAAATAAAGTAAATTTACTACTAAGTTGACTTAAAATAAATAAACTCGTACTCGTATTATATGATCTTATTCGTATATTCATAAGCATTCATATATATTTTCCAATGGTTCGCCAACATAAGTTTTTAATTAAATTTACATTTTTAATATATGCAAACATTGAATTCAATAAAGTTTTGACTACTCGTAATAATAAATACAAAAATATACACAAGAATCTACAAGATTTAATTTTGCACTAGCAATGACTTGAAAATTTCTATACAAAGAAACAACAAGAAATTACGTATTACATTGTTATTGCATTTATCTATCTTACTAACAACCACCACCATCCCCCGTCGTTACCGTACATATAATATACAAAATTGATAAAAACAAACCCTTAACGCAACCTATAATACATATATAGTAATGTGAATGAGGGTAGTTAGAATTGAAAATGTTAAACGTGAATGTTGAGTATAAGGAAAAATCATTCCATTCCCGGTGGTACATGTACGATACTATACATTGCATAAATTTTATATACCTCGTTTTAATATATACTTTTTTGACTAAAATAAAATGATCATAAAATAACAATATATATGTGACTTTAAAGACCATCTACATATTGCATTTTCAATATCTAATGGAGAAAATTTGTTAAAAAGATAAAAAAATTTTGTTGCCGAATCCAAACTACAGCAATTTCAGATAAGTTTTCTGGTAAGTTTTTCTTATGCAATTCTATTATTTTTATACTTTACTTTTATGAATATGAAATTTTTGAGAAAATTACACCCCAAATATATATGTGCAATATACGGAATTAGATTGTCTTAAAAACAAAAGAAAAATCAAATGGTGAAGCTATATAAGAAGGGATATGGAATGACATTAGAAAGTATATATATCTATTCTAAAAGACATTATAGCACTAAATAAAAGCATTTAATACACGTTATAGTCTAAAAGTATTCGCCAAAATGATAGAACAATGCCATACAGTATGGCTAAGAAGAACAACAAATTTTGTTCCCATAAAGCATAATAAATCCTTTAAACTTGACAGAAGATCCGCAACATGTTATTATTCGTGATGCATCATAACATTTTTTTCTCTTAAAATGTTTTTGTATCGCACAAAATTAATGGTACAATAATAATGTAGCAACGGAAAATGTCATGAAAGAAGTCATAAAGCATCATGAGGAATTGTTGAGGAATGTTAACGAGACGAATTGTAAGAAATACACATCAGAGTTTTCACTGTTCACCAACATGTAAATTAGCAAAAAGTTTGTGCGTAGTGTAGTTGAAAGTCAAGTCATGTGATAATGGGTCACTCATAAAAAAAAAAAACTTATACATTTTATGGAATATTTTAATTAATTAAGCTAATGTTATTATTTTTTTCCACCAAACTATTTATGAAAAATATCTAATTATTTAATTAATTTAAAAATTTAAAAATATTCCGAATTGAATTCGTATTAAAATTTAATTTGATTGGTTGTTGCGGTGTGAAATTGATCCCATGGTTGCGAAAATAAAATTCCTTTCATAAATTGGTGGTGACAACTTTTAAATTTATATGTAAGTAATATACACGTTATTTAAAGTCCTGTTCATATAAAGATAATAAATTCTTTTGCATTAAAATTTAAAATAAATGTATTTAATTATATTATTTTTATAATAAAAACAATGAAAATATTAAACAAAATATTTTGAACGTTTGCAACAATGAACAAAAAAATCTCCCTTATTGAATTTTCATACTTGACCATGTTGCATCAAAAATATCCCACATTTCAAATTATTATGTCAATCAACCCAAAAAAAAAAAAACAAAAACAAAATAACTTAGAAAACTTAAATTTATTATAAACAAACAAGAATTTTTTTTTTTTGTTTTATACTGTAGTACACTTTGTTCAAGTAGCCTATTGACCTTTTATATATTCATTTTATTGAATACGGTACTCAGAATGTGCACTTATATAAGTATCATTTGCATGTCGGAAGAGAGTATATTAACCTACAATTCCAAATGACATACGAATAATATTATTTTAACCGCAGCACATTCATGGCCGAATGGGATATGTCAACCCAAGTTAAGTCACAAAGTGAAAAATTTACAGAATAAATTTTGCCTTTCATCGATATTCGAACCCAGGTCTATCGTCATGCTAGTCTAGCGCTTTACCAACTATGTTACCATGACCACAGATAAACAGGATTGAAGTTGAAGTGGTTTCAAACAAAAATATCCTTCTATGTCGTGAATTATTTTTGACGGAATTTGAAGCTTCGGGTTATTTTTAAATGCATTTTTCTACTATAATTAAATGTTTTACAGTTATAGTCCAGTGGGAAAAATTACTTCTTTAACAATTATTTATGTTATCCAATTATAAAAATGACAACATTTTTTAAATATTATAGTACCCCATTTGCACAACTAAGCTTCTGGCAATGAAATGGGCTATTCGTAATTGTTAATGGTGGCTCTCCGTTCATTATCATCGACTAGGGCATTCAACTAATTGTAATAACTAGAAATGTACTTAGCCGAGGCGTTGATCGATTAGGCATAAATATAATTTGAAAAACTATTGAAAATTGTAACAATCACTCGACACCATCCCATAAAGTTATTTTGACACAATTTTTTTTTTTAAAAAGATCACATTTCACATTTCATTTCTTCGCATGTATATGGGCCAGTGTATAGTAATTATGTGCATGAAGTTTTAATATTCAAAAGAGTTCGCAAAAAATGTATTATTGCGAATTTATCAGAAAAAAAAAACTAAATATTTTGCATAAAAACAAAAAAATATATTATTGTTCTACACGTTAAATACTAGTTTATAATTTTTAATTGAAAAACTGCGTTATTTAATTACAATACGTCAGTTTTAAGCTTGTTTATAGATTTGTGAACATTGTATATTTATTGTCATTTTATTATCAAATTCTTTTTGAATCACATTTAATAGCAATACTTTTTGGCGAAACATGACGTACGAAAATATAATAGATGTGCCGGTAAGGTAACGATTTAGTTGCATTCAACATAAATTTACAACTAAATTTTGTAGACTAATAAGTGCTTCGTTTCGAATAACCAAAAAAAGTGTTTAGTAAATATAGCATGAAATTAGTTGCGTATAATAATTAATTCGATATATATTTTCGATTAGGGTGCATCAAATGATTATCTGCATATTATTTTTCTAATTGATTATTTATTTTGCCGCATTAAACCACCAACAATATATTTGACTGTATAATATAAATAAGAATCTTATCGGGTTAATGACGATGTTAATATGATGATAAAAGTTTGTGGTATGCAAAACGGAAAATTTTGCGTTGATCTGTCAAAGTCAGTATTTTTCAGTTCAACTTCCACAAAGTACGTAAGGAAAAAAAATAAGCATTTTATTTTGATAGCCATAAAACTCATTTGGAATTTGAATTCGAAACAAAATTGAATTCATTATACGTCTGAACGTCATATTTATTTATGTATATTTTTTTAATTTTAGATATATACACTGCAATCGAACAAAAAATTCTAGTATTATCTAAATTATCACTAATATATCATCCATTATGATTTAGCTAGAGAGATTCAAAAAGATTTCGTCTGAAAATCCCGGCAGTATTAACTATCAATTTATTTATGTTGTATATGAAATAAAATAAAATTACAGATTTTTCGATGGCAACCATAAACCATAAAAGAGCATTGAAAATTTATTATTTATTATATGCTATGGTGTAGTTTTTCATCGAGAAATAGAAACAAAAAAAAAGAAAAAAAGAAAAGCAAAAGAAAAGCAAAGGAAAAGTTATCATTTCGCTTGCAATATAAAATAAAATTTTCTTTTGTTTATCTCATGTCATATTATTTATTTTTATTTTTATGAACATTTTTTTTTTTTTTGTTTTTTGCATTTGGTTTTTGTTCTTCATTTATTTTGACGTATTTGTCCTTAATGCAAAAGTAATGGGGATTTATAACTTTTAAAGACACGTTTGATATTGTTTATGTTATATACAAAACAAAAACATAAATATTATAATATTATACATAATATACATTATAATAAGTATATAGTGATTATATACAGACAAGGGACGACTATTTTATAAAGACCTGCAGGCACCTTCTATGCTTTATAAAATATCCTTTTTTATGTAATTATTGTAGTGAGATCAGATCAATCTGGGTATGGGTGTTGTAATTAAACAAAATTTAGAAAAACTATTATTCGCTGGAATAACCAGAATCGCTTACATGACTGCAAAACTCAAAATGCTAAGTGAATATTTCATTAGGTTACAAAAGAGTATTTATGGTTATTAAATTCAGTACAGCAAAAATTAATAATTTAAATAAATGTTTAAAAATTTCATGAAATAACAGAATTGTTATTCTTCGGTATTTTATAAATTTTTATTACAAGAGGTGGTGGATGATGACTGTTTTAAAAAATTTGTTATATACAAATAAAATTTGATCAATAATATTTTAACAAACATTGTATTATGTAGCGGAAATTAAATTTAATATTACCATTGCCTATATATAAGGTAATTAGTCTGCATATAATAAAGTTTACTAGTATTCCTATAAATGTGATATACAATACTCGTACCATTTACAGGAGTTCACTTGTAAATCAATAATTTTGTCTGGTAAATATATATTTAATATATTAATAAGATTTGGAATTAATGGACGTATTCTATGCATAGGTATTTTTGTTCTATTCATTGACTATCTAAATTGTGATATTACATTATCGATTGATATGGTGACATTATGGCAGTTAGAAAACTATTTAATGAGCACAACCTACCAATAAACTATAGCTGACTACGATACCATTGACCAAATATATAATTAAAGGTACTAAAATCATATTTACCACATACACACAGTTTCTGCGGTAAATCGATCACGATCTGCGTCATTACTATAGCGTTGATCAAGGAGCGTTGATCAAGGCTAAAAAGGAAGTAAATTCACATCAGGATTAACATGATGATATCTATAAAATAGATCCTTCAACTAATTTATGTCAAATATATAGATCTATATTACGATACGTTGTTGATTTCAGGTCATGTGGTTTAATTGTACAAAAAATGTGTGAATCGTTCGAAAAATACGAAATAATTGACGAAACTTTTTTTTTTTGCTAAAGCTTAAAAATGGTTCCACATCTTAGTAAAATTCATATTTACTATCAAAACATTCAAGGACTACGGTGTTACACACGTACAGTTTTTATAATATGTAATATAAATTCTTGTATAATTTTGACATTATTGTTCGAACTGAAACGATGGTTAAATCCCTGAATTTTCAGTGAATTTCGATTTAAATGAAAATGTATTTATTCCGGTTAATATGTTAAGTCGAAATCATAGGTTTTAGTGCTAGACATATTATATTGAGCCTAGGACTATCACAATTGAACCATTTTAAAAACTCAAATAATAGATTTCTATAGAGCCTACAGTATCAGATATTGTTTCTAACTTGTGTTTTTCGTAAAATCTGAAAATATTCATCACAAAAGCACTTGTGTTGGAATTAAATGCAAAACATCATACAAATATCGAAGTTTTTAACCACTTTGCAATATTGGAATCTTTGTGGAAAATAATTTAATTTGAAACATCGAGTAATTTAATATATTAGCAAACATCCATTGTTGTTTATTTATAAGTGATCACAAATATTTATTAGCAGCTACCATAGATGGTCGTATAAGGTTTGTCACAAGTATTTTCGTGTTTAGTAAAGTCGTCATAGCTATAGTCAATAGTTTGCTTACGACGTATAGAAACAATAACTGATATTTTTTCATTAAAATTTTTAAAAAGTCAATATTACGACATTTGTAACAATATCTGAATGAAGAAACTAAAAACAATTAAGTTTTGTTATTAAATGTAATAATTTGGATCATATGGTTATGATTTTATTATCACATATTATTTATTATGTTTTTAATTTTTTAATAAATTACAAATTAGAAGAACTTTAATAAAACTGTTGAATAAAAAGAATCGAACCTTTCATTTATACAGTACAACAGGATTAATACAATATTATATACCATATTAATTTTTTTTATAGAAACAAATGTTTGCGAATTAACAGCGATCGTTGTACAATAGACTGTACCAAACTGTCAACTTTATTGATTCACATTGGCAAATGTCGATCATATACAACTTTCGTCAATAGATACTATTAACGCCGTGAAATCTTTAGATGTTAGTAAGGGTGCGAGGTGCCGATTTGGTCCCACTTTTAGTGATAAAAAGATGTATTTTTGCACTATCCTCTCCGGTAACATTTATGTTTAACAAATCCTCAGATTTGGGTGTTTTGCCGACGATGTGTATTCACATATAATGTCTCATTTATAAATGTGATTCGAGAAGATTGGTTGGATAGGAATTATCAACAAATTTGCTGATATTTACTGAATATGCCATAAATATTATTGACTCTATGGTCGGCAGTTTAATTTCAGTTATTTTAATTTAATTTATTCATGTTTTTATAAATGTCTTTGATATTCACATTTTTCTTCGTATGAATATATAAAATTATTTTGTAATTTATTAATTTTTTTTTGAAATAAATAATAAATCAATTCGGTAATAATTGAAGAGTCATAACAGTGCTGTTGTGTCACAATATTTATGTGAAATTATATTTAATAATTCATAATTATTAACTTTTTTATAAAGTTATTAAAAAAAAAAAATAAAGAATATTTTGTAATGATTTAATTTTATAACATAAAATCCATAAAAATCTCTGTTTTCATTACAAAAAAAACAAAAATATTTCGTATATACACAAATAACAATACAGCAAGAACATACCTTAATATTACATTGCATAAATTGTAATATTTCCATATTGCAACATTTTCCCTTTTCAAATTTTTTGTTTTTTTAATTTTTTTAAAATTAATAACCCCATTCAATTTTAAATTATTATTTTTATGTGCACGTCCACACAATAATTTAATGCACCGAATGCTCATATAATAACCCATAAAAAACATATTTCACAAGGCATGGCATGGCACACATTATATGCTGTTAAAATTTACGTCTGATGATGATCATCATCATATTGTTCTTTTTGTGCTCATTAAATGTTATTATTCATGAAAGCAGATTTTAAGCGGATTTGCATTGCTATTTAGGTGTATAAAAAGTATTTAACGTAAATTTAAATTATATAATAAAATGAAAATTTTCACAATTATTGTATACTTTTGCGAAAATGTAAATACCAAAAATAATGACTGAATCGTCGTTTATATGATAGTATACATCAAGCATGTAATATGATCGTATGATTTATAATTTGATATAAAGGCGAAAAATTTCATTATATGACCTAAACGATCTTGTATTCCATTCGTATTATAATGTGATTTCAAAAATATTTAAAAATTACGATCAATCAAAAATGTTCTGTGCAAACCGTAATTTTTAATTGGATCATGAATTATTTCTAAAAATAATCATATTTATAAGCATGAAATTTTACAAAAAAAAAAGAAAACTTACAAATTAATATTTAAATTTAGAATAATTAATCTTTAAGGGTAGAGAATTATATCCTAAGCATATATTCTATAAAGATCTATATATGTGCTAAAGTGTCGTTATTTTTTTAGTATCATGTACAAAATTTATATGCAAGTTGTATTAAACATTATTGATTGGTTATTAGTTGTAAGTTATTAATCATTTGTAACTGTAAACATATCTACAAAATAGATTAGATGCTACGAAATTCTGTATATTATTGACGATTGTAGATTACAGATGACAGAAATATTCGTTTTTATCGGTTTTTCAGAAAGTTATAATGTTGAATATCTACTAAAAACGTTGCAAACACATAATTGGAATCAATTTGGCTTTGTGCCTGCATAACGGAACGTTTAATACTAAATTAAACATAAATTGATGGCGATAAAATAATTTGACAAAATATTTAAAATTCAGTTTATAGTGGTTATTAAAATTGGTTTTAAAATATGTGGATTTGACGCAATTTCGAAATATCATCTGTAAAATCCTGAAGATGAACATAATTTTTAAAAATATATTTCTAACAGAATTATGATTTATTTGCATTTTATTTGCTTTTTATTGGCAATTTTAAATAAATAATTATATTATAGATTAACTATTAATCATTTTAAAACAAATTTTTAGACTAACATAAATATGTAAAAATGCACAGAAAAATTATGATATAAATATAAACATGTATTTTAATTGGAATACACATCTTCATAATTCATCTGTGGTTAATTATTACAAAATTGATTATCAAACTTTTTAGTCACTTTTAAGTCTAAAACTATTTATAGAACGATTTTTAAAAAAACTCCGATAGATATTAATGTGATGGCGTAAAAGGCAACATCGTCGATAGCGAATCCATCTTCATCTCCACGCGATGTCACCTGTAACTCGATCATGATATATGTTGATATTGGTGTGTGATCGGAGCAAAAAAAATGATGTAGTTAATGTCGCCACATTTTGACAACAAGATAACTAGAGATTTGTTTACCACTCTACTGAAATACTCAAAAGACATACTTTAGAAATTAAGCAACTACGTTTAAGTGGCGTGGATCGAGTTGCCAACGGAAATCTTTTGGAAGTTTGTTATTGATACTGTCATAGAATTGATGTGAAATATATTTTATAAAATTGTATGCTTATTTAAATTCTACTCGTTAAATAAATTTGTTTTAACAAAATTATTTTATGGTAGTTGTTGGGGAAAATCTTACAATGAAATAAAGTTTCTCTTCAAGTTCACCAAAGAAAATTAAATAAATCATTTTTATTAACTTTTAACTATATTTAGTTTGTTATAACATGTTG
>JANSTX010053371.1:0-11478 GCA_027564355.1 Penthetria funebris | reverse complement strand
AATACATTTATATAAAATTTTGTCAGTAGGGAAATTGAATTAATCACATTGCTTCTAATTAAGTGAATGTGTACATTCAAAATTTAAATTATTGCGTGCCTACATTTAATTACCATGTGATAAAATATATATGACATAAATTAATAAATGTGACAAAATGTTATTGCCAAAATTTCACTAATAAGTACATGAAAATAAATTTTTTCTACATAAATTAGTAAATGGATAAAAGCCACAAATGTGGTAGCGGTTTCTTTTAATAAAGATTTATATAATATTGGGGATGAAATGTTGAAAATATTAATTAAAAGGTTCAGAGGTAAAGAGACGTCGCATGTTGTATTTCTGAGGCTTTTTGTCATCTAAGATATGCGTCAAAATGTTTACAGTATTACAACGTAATACCGAAAGTGTTTTATTTGCTACCCCAATCAACTATTAATTCAATTTTCAATTCTAAATACAACTTCATTAATTACTCCGTAAAAAGTCATTATATGAAAACAACACATTAACGTTGAAAATTTCGAGTGCCTACAAACTGTGAGAAAATTAAAAACATGTTTTATGTGAATTGTAGTTGTGCCTATCACCTCAAGATCCGTCAATAAGCTTTATGCCTTATTTAGTAAAAAAATCTGCAATATAGTATGCAAATACTTTAAAAGATAAACATAAATATTGCATCTACTATAAATATCTGTTGCTAGAAAATTTGAAGCATCTGCTTCAAAATACAAGTTTTTTTTTAATTCACTTGTTTTAATATTTTTAATATTTTATATTTTTAGTTGTTTTAGTTGGTCCAAAGCAACGATCAAACATTATACTTTTTTTCGGTTCCAATATATAATGCATAAAAGATCAATTGTCTACGAAAAACAAAATTGAGTTGTGCGGTTCTACATAAGAATAATCCAGCAGAGTGGAACATATTTCCATTGTCGCATATTTTGTTGCTGATCTATTTTTCACAATAAATAGAAAGCATCGATTAGAAAGTCGGAATTTACTTAAATAATGATAGATCAACATCGCGTGAAAGTAACTATGGTTGAGTTACAATAATTTATGTATATGTTGTTAACGAATAAATTAATTAAATTTGATATGAAACCATTTGTTTAACTATTATATGGACGATCCTTAAAAAAATTGCAGACCTGTAGTCATAAATTGGATATTACAAACTTCAGATTAATTTTGATGCTTCATATATGCTTGATAATCAACTAGATTTTTTTGTCTACAATATAATATCAGCAAAACAGTTCATTCAATGTGTTGTAGATCTAATTTTCAGACTTCTTTTAAATAAATTTTTGATATATATGGAATTGGCATATACGATGCCGGACACAATGTTGGTTCTAGTTTAAGCTTTTAATACTTGAAAGTTATTCAGTATTTTTAAAGTTGCAGGATAACTATTTTCTAAAATTTACTATGATTACTACATATTAGCTACATATTACATATTCATCATTAATTACTAAAATATTTTAAAAAATTAAGTCTTGAAATCAAACTATCGAAATATTTACATACTATGATGAAGTGGCATCACAAGCCATCATATTATTTGTATACAACCTTGTAATTGGTAAATAATAAAGTACTTGAAATAGAACTAAAACGTATGTAAACAAGAATTGCTTTAAAGTGGTTGCTCGTCCACTTATATTATTTTCATCTGTCTGATGTCCCTTATATAAACGTCCATTTTTATTTAATATACCATCGTCATGTAGTTCTTCATTTGTAGATAAATTATTTTCCTGAAACATATTAAAATAAAACAAAAAAACCAAATATAAGTCCTGGCAATATTTCGAATTTGTTGGACAGATATCATAACCTTATTATATATATTATAACTATATTACTGAATAACAATAAAAAAAAAAATATCTATAATAAAATGATTTGAATTTTGAATTTCAAAATACTTTCTACCCCCTTCTAACCGTCATGCTCGCCTGATACTGAATTTTTAAAACCTTTTGTTTCGACTTTATGTAATGTCAAAGCTATTCAAGCACTTATTTTTCATACAGGGTAAAAAAACAGTATTTTCATAAAAACAAGCGGTAAACTAGAATTCGTAAGTAGCTAAAAACGCGCCTGTTCGCCTGATACAAAATTTAAAAAAAAAAATTACCGTGTTCGAAGCATACTACTTTGATGAAAATTAATATATCTTTGTTCCTTCTAAACTCAAACATATTTTTTTGTGTGGTTTCACGGTAATAAAATACGACACTTATTCATTGAGAAATTTATTTTGCTTCTGATCAAATTTTCATTAATAATTCTTTTTGAAATGAAATTACAAAGATTATTAAAAACTTTCAAAACGAGTATTATATCTTATAATTTTTCAGGCAATTCTATAAACTGATGAGGAAAAAATTAAGTATGACAACTTAGTTGCAAATATTGTAGCATTGATTTTTTTTTTACCAAGTTTTGTATGATGTTTTCCTACTCCTGATAGTGGCCTGAAACTCGAAGCCCTACCAAAGTCTTCTTTTTAATATGCAAAGAACTTTTTGACATACACAAATACTATTTAGACTTATCTTTTCATATACCATTTCAAAGTCATTCCTCTTAATCTGGTGTTGGCCTTTCTTTATTATCAATACGAAAAAAAATGATGGGATTTGTATTCAAAAGGGTTTTTCTTAATTGCTTTTTATCCAACAATCAACTTCTTAAATTAATATTTTAGATTGCTTTGAGTGTTATTTAAATAAGGTAAGTTTAAATATGGAAATTAGAAAAACATGAATACGTTCCGTTGTCAAATATGAATCACTGTTTCAAATTATACATCCTATTATTAGAGATATTTACATTTAATGAAAATGTATAGCTTTCCCAAAAAAAAAACTCCTCTTCATAGAACCAATTGAAAGTGTTAAAAACACCAAAAAAATTGAGAATTTTGAAACAGGATTAAGTAAATTATTTATTGGAAATAGAGGCTCGTTAATTTGAATTAACAATATATATGACATACTGTCACTGGTCTGTTAACTTGGCGTAAGATACAGTATATTGCCAACGCATTTTATGTTTTAAAGAAAATAGCAGAAAAAGATTGACTATGTATTTTGCAAATAGAATACAGAAGTTTAATTTCATCAGCCCACTGGTACATCATTATCTAGAGACTCTCAGTTTTATACTGAACAAAATGTAAACAAAATTTTCTGGCTAAAATTGTTGAATATTATGAAAAATATAATTTTACAGCTAAACAAATTTATAATGTTGATGAGACAAGATTATCGATTGAGCAAGATAGCCGCATCCAAAAATTATGGCGTTTAAAAGGTAAACGTCAAGTAAGTTTGATAATGTAAAATCGTAACATGCATGCATGCCAATAATAATATAATCGACCTATATTCAATTTTTCTCGAAACAATTATAATCCAATTTTAATGAAGAATGCACCATCAGGAAAAAAAAATACCAAATTTCAGGATGATTGCAATTAATTCAAAGAAATAGTTTAATTATTTTTTGTCACTAATAAAACCCACAGAAAACAATTCAATGTCTCTTATTTTGGACAGTTACACTAGAAATATTGATGCTACTGATCTGATCAGAAAAAATTTTATTACAAAACATATCACTTAATTTCAATGCCACCATTAAATAAAATAGTTCTGGAATCACTAAAGACACTTTTTAACGAAGAAAGTAATTAGACAGAGCAGTCATAAAGTTACTAATTTTAATTTAGCACAAATCTTTAGAAATGCAGTTATTGGTGCCATTGCTACAAACGGTTTTAAAGAAATTATAATTTTGATGTAGTTTTTTTAAAACAAGAACAAAATGGCAATAATAGCAGCATAAATTTTACATTAGCATCGTTACAAATACTTATGACTGAAAATAATACTATACTTATGACTGAAAATAATCTAATTAAGTTGTCGTTCTCGGCATTCTTCTAATTCCACTTTCATCATGGGATATATCAATACTAGCAATAAAAAAAAATACGAAACAGAAATGAGGAGGTCCAGAAACTACTGTATCGAGAGTTTCAAAAAGTTCAACGTACAAAACAATGCATTTTAAGTACTGCAGATAATCCTGATAAATTAAAGAATAAACTGATGATATCAGCTTAAGAGAAACGTAATGCCGAATACACCATCTGTTATACTAATCTTTGGTCTAAAAAATATACTGAATGTTTACAATGTAAGGAATGGATTTCACGAAAATTGGTGAAATCAAGTGAAAACTGTGATTTTTTTTGTAACAATTTATTTCCTACTTCAAGTTAACAAAAATTTAAACAAATTTACTCAATAATAATCTTGTGTTCTGTTGTCTTTATTTGCATTTAATGTTATTTTTTGTAAATTGGACTATTATTTCAAATTAAACTCCAGTATAGTAAAAATCTTGGTCCAAATATAAACTTACATTTTTCATTTGGCGAAAGAATTTTTTTTTTTTGCTTATAGGTATAATTTCAATTCGCCTCATCGATTACTTGACTTTGCAAAGAGCACGATTTTTCAAATCAGAAAATGGCAACCACGTGTCAGATATTATTTTTAATAATTATACTAAAAATATATCCCATTAATAAATAATGTTTTAAATAAAAATATAATAGTTTTTAATGCTTAAATAAAAAAAAAAACAATTCAAACCACAACGTTCGTTTGACGCCAAAATGTATAAATGTATCCTTTACTTAAATAATGAATTTTATAAAGTAAAATTTTGCAGACTAATAAAAAATATTTAGCATTTATTTTAAATAAATATTTCATAAATTACCTCATTTTGTCCATCCTCAAAGTTCAATCTTTGATGTTTCGTCTTTTTTGAAATTTCCATTTCTAATTTTTTATGAGAATATTTAAAGAACAACCATTAACATGTTTAATATAAATTAAAGTCAGTAATATTTTGTGTATATCATGAAATTAAATTTAATTTAGAAACTTTTTAAAATTACGAAAACTAGAAAAGGTATGAAAATAATCAGCAAAGAAAGATGAAAATCTCAATAATATGTACATACTACAATTCTTCCCATTCAGTTCAAAGGAAGAATCCATCTTAAGGTTTGAACATTTTAAAAAGAAAGCTTACCATTTTTCAAGTTTTTAAATATTTAATATCCTTCAGAGTATATATGATGAAGTGTAGTAGTACTCGTACATATCAAATCCAAAGGGAATAATAAAAAAAAATGTATTTACGTATAATTAAAAATAACTTTACAAAACTATAAATAGTCGAATCTTTCGTTCAGGACTACAGTTTGTTGCATACCAAATATAAAGGCAACTGTAGGAAAAAATGCAAAGGGATAATAAGAAATTCATTAAATTTTACTTCATGGAATTTATACAAGTGGTACGAGTATTTTCAAAAAAAAAAATATATTAATAAACGTATTTCATTCACTTGGTTGGCATGTAAAAAGCTATCATATCTTTCAGAATTAAATCAATGGATTATTTTTCTCAAAGGACTTCCATGAATAGAGTCGATATTATAATTAATTTCAGATGCGAAATTAAAACTTTAATAAAAAAAAAATTACTGTAACGAACAATGTTTGGATTAGGGTCAACCGCAAAAAAAAAATTATGACCATAACTTTCCATGTAAGGTCGAAGGTGTTCGGTTGGAACGCTCAATTAAAAACTAACATTGAATTCCAACAACCTAGTCAACTGTGTACTTAAAACTAACACTTCTGAACTTTCTGTATATCATGGGGAAATATCATGAAATGTCTTCGAATTCGATAGGAACACGATGACGCCTTTCAACTAACGTAAGCTGACATGATTTAAAACCTGAAACGTTAGAACAAGAATTAAGGAGTTAAAAACTCTACATTGTTTGGTTGAGCGGTATTCGATAAAAGAAAATCGCGGCAAGAACTATATATTCTGGTAAAAACTTAATGTTTTCTGGAAAACCGATTCATATGAATCACAGTAGTGTAATTAGTTTATTATTATTTGCATTAGTAATTACGTTATTTGGAAATGGATATCAGACTGTTTAGGTTACACGTGGTACGATCAATAATGGCGAATATTTGGGTAAGTGTGCAATAATCATAAAAACTAATTTCTTTAAAATAAACCGTTTCTGTAATAATCGTAATTTTCAGATTGCAGTGGTACTATATTTGGGCATAAACGACTACTTACAGAAATTTGGTTCTCACCGGACGATAGTGACCAGAAAACGAATAGATCACATAACTATTTGAAAACAAACTAAAAATTCTCTGATATTGTTCGATGTTTTTAGTGATCATTACTTAATATATGGCAAGTTGAAATTAAACTTATGCCAGATATTCAGTTACAATATTGGAACCGCAATACGAATAAATGTGTCGAATTGTGTAAGTATGGCAAGAGATCAAAAGCGATTTGATGAAAAAATCTATTAATGATGACACTTGGAATATAATAATAGTTCCTAATAATAGTAATTTACAATGAACCAATAGAACACACAATTTGGTCAAGTGGACAATAAGGTAATGGCAGGATTACTGTAATTTTGTTTGAAAACATTGCAATTCTGGCACGCTGCAAATTCAAATAACTTAAAAAAAACGTTACCATCTAGCATTCAAACTAACCAAACCGTACTTTGGAACAGAACATCCAAATCGATCTAAGGCGGTTTACTGATCTTAAATGTGGCTCAGAAAATGGTAAGTAAGATTCAGCACTTTCGCAAGTTCCAAAATAGTTCAAATTGCTCAGAGTTCGGTTAACCGTTGACGATCAAGAACTCTGATCCAAGTAGTGTTGAAATTAATTTCGTATTACAAAACCTGAAAAACGAAAAAACAGCTAATTACACATCACCCCAAATGTTGTAGGTGTACTACTATAAAATTGCATCAATATTTTATCCTAATGGGATTAAATGAATTGTTGTTGTCTGATAATATTCCGACCGTGTGATAATCAGTGTTGATAATAAAATTTCTGAAACATCGTAAATTTATTAAGTATGGGAACTGGCGTAGTGTCACCTTCAAAGGGAACAGATAGATTTCAGGTCTAGGAATATATACGAGTAGTAAAAGAATAAAAATACACTGGCATACAAAAGTAAAATTAACGCAACTCCTTAAAGGCGGGATTTCATCGAATGGCAAATCTAGGTTTGTTAAATTCAACTTAATTATTAAAATATTTAGACGTAATTTTTTGCCGTTTCTAATATGCATGTAATGCCAAATTTGATCTCTTCTATTAAAATTTACCAAATTGGCAATATTGGACCAATCATAAATATTCAGTCGCCAAACACGATATTAACACCTTTTACCTATTAACACCTTTTAAAATTGAGTTACCGATAACACCGCGTAGAGATGAGTTCAAATATTGGGGATACAGCCCGAAAATACCACGATGAATATGTACATCATGTACATCATAGGAGGAAAAGAACTCAATTATTCACTGCAAGGACCAATTTAAGAAAGTTACAGTGCGTATGCATTATGGGAGCCAGTCGTTATTATCCGACAAATGTCATAAATGTGCTTCTGGAACTTACTCTGATTCATATATTTTAGTAAGGAAGAGGGCCATGTAGACGTGAGTCGAGTACAATACGAGACTCAAAATCACCAGGGTAGAATTGGCAGACAATTCTGTATTAAGAGTATGTTCGGTTGCGAGATACTAACAAGATCAGCTTCAATTCTGATAGTATAATATGGTGGTTAGTTTAGAAACATCTCTTGGAACAAGCAATGGAACCGAATATTGCGAGAGCTTGGGAGAGTACCAAATAGGTTTATGTAATTGAGAGTAGCAAAGTTTTGAAGAAAAAACCAAGAAAACAGAATGGGAGTATAATCCTAACAACAGACAAGCAAAAATTCATCTTGTGGATTAAAAATAGAAAAGATTTGTCACTTTGATCAGCCTTATTAGAAGTAAGGTAAGCATCAGTAGGGAGGCAGGTTCTGCACTTACGAGGTAGGTATTCACATTCCGTCTAAATGTACAACCGTGATTCACAAAAGAAAGCAGTGGAATTTTAGAGCTTGTGTATTGGATATTGAGAAGTAGTCATCACAAAGTCAAAGCAGATGCTGAGCTTCTTGGGAGCAATAGATATGGAAGATGTGCTTTAGGTTACGGACAGTAACCCAAACAGTTAAATAGAACGGCGGTTAGTAACTAAGCTAAAAATCTAATTTGTTAGTAAATAGGCTAAAATTTACATACCATATAATCGAATAGTTGCTTCTATACCACCTATACTATTCTTTGAAATGCATTTGTAACCACCAAAGTCAGTTTTCTGTAATTTCTTAATTATGAGCACCATTTGTACAGCATACATGGAACTCTCATTTTCAGTCATTGTATATCGATCATTGGGTATAATCATTTCGCCTGTGAAATTAATATTACATTAATCTTAAACAACCCTTACCACAAATTTAAAATTTGTTTTCCATCTGACAGTATGCATCCCAATTACAATGCATAAATCAATTTCAAAAACATTTTTTTTTTTATTTTTATTATTTTTGCATACTCACTATACTCACCATTTTCTCTTTGCCAATAATTTATTGCTTTTGGAGATGCTTCGGCATTACAAACGAGTGTGACATCTGTTGTGACAGGGGCACCAACCAATTGATTTGGGACTTGTATCAGTGGATGAACTGAAAATGGGAAAATAATATTTAACAATTTGGTTACTGCACAATTTTCAATGTAATGTACATATCTGTATGTAGATCAATATAAATGCATGTTGCAAATTGCATTCTACATACGAGTATTAATAATAATGGGGTTTTTGCTTTTCACTTTGAAATGGTTTAGTAGTTTGGACTTTATTTAGATTGAGTCAAGGATTTATTGTAATATCTTTACCATATTCACTAGAATTGTATGGTTCATTTAAAAAAAAAATGATTTACTTTTTTCTAGAGTATTATTTATATAATACTTTAAAAATGCTTATTTTCATGATAGTTTATTATAATTGACTTTGTTATGTGAACAATGTTGTGTATAAGGTCTAGATATACATTTACAGTCCCATCCTAGTTGTGTTAGTAGAACAGCAAAATAATGGGTCATGATGGGTCATGTAAATATCATTAAGTTCACGAATGGAATGACCAATTATCATAGAGGTTACTCAGCCCATATTTACCTTCCCACAAATTGGAAATATGAATTTGCATTTGTGAATATCTATAGAAACATGGCAGAATATTTTATTTTTAACAGCATATTATATTTCATGCTTGTTTTTTTTAACTAATAACATACTTGATTACTCATGTGAGCAGGCTCGGTTTCACATTAAATGCCAATGGTAGGTGGTAGGGAGAGGTGGCCTAAGGTGGATCGTGGCTATAGTAGCTGGGAATGGTAGCTTTGGGAGCCATATAAAGAAGATGATAAATACTAAATGATGATACACGGAGTCGTCACATATTGTGTGTCAATTTCCATCATTAATGAGTAGAAGAATTAATTTTCTTGAACTTAAGTGAATCAGTGAAGGTCCAAACGGGTGGAATCGTTGTGAGAGTTGGAAAAATCCGGGATCATCTCATTGAGAGACCGGGGTTTAAAAGTACTCATATTACTGATCTGTTTCGAATAACTCCTGCAACGGATATATTCTGGTGGGCAGTACTTCGAAGCCTAATTCCCCTCTGGGATTCAATGAATGAATGAGATCATATTGTTTGTGAGATTTCATGAGCGTGTGGATTGCAATGACATCGGAAGAGTGAGTGAATTGTCTGGATTTTATGAAAATGTGTACCGGAAATCAAGAAAAATTTCACGTGAGACTATGGATTACACTTTTAACAATAATTTAAAATTCATTTCTGATTGGTGGTGTGCAAATTGTGTAAAACTTATTACATGTTTGACACTTTGTTTTTTATCGCATTAAGAAACTAATATCATTTATAATTTTATTTATTCGTTTCCACATTTTATTAACGAAAAATTCAATTTATGATATAACGACATTCATTACTTTCCAGGTCTTATTGTACCCATAGTGATAAAGAATTTGATTTTCAAATTACGCAATTAGGGATTTAGTGAATTTTGTTTTGACAGCCACTTACGTGAATGGACTTTTAACCTCGACATTCTTGGGTTGAGCGAGATTCTATGGAAGAAAAACGGAGAATGGATTATATGCTCTGGCGAAAGCTTTTCATTTTCCCGTAAAACTGAATCACAGAAGGGAAGTCGGTTTATTGTAAGTCTGCAAAGCATAGTCTTGTACTGGATGTCGACATCAGATCGAATAAGCACAGTATGATTAATGAGTGGTAAAATATGCAGATTTGATTTCACCAGGATTTGGAATTGAATCTCTGAATCATCTTGTAGTCGATCAAATGGAGTTTGTTAAAAAAATTACTTCATGTTTATTTTTGTTTTTTTGGAATGATATTTTATACCTTTCAGAATGTCTGTATGCACGTCATCATTTCTTCTATGTATTTATTAAGAACATCGAAGATAAAATTTCATCTGGATTACATCATTATTATCGTGAATGTTGACATTTTTATTATACTGATCAAATTGTTGAAATTACAATCCTTTAAAGCAATGATGTTGTGTCGTTAGTATTAATGACTACGATCATCAACAAAAAATTCTGTTCGGCAAGATACTATTAAAGCAGAAAGTGGCAAAGAGCTTTCGTTACCGTTAGATTGTAAAACACATTGATTTAACAGTATTGTAACATTGCTTGAACGATTTTTAAAAGTGTTTACCAATCAATTTCTAAGACTTTAGTCGAGTTAAATTATTCCCATTTCTTTGCTGATGATATCTTACCAGAATTTAACGATTTGTTAAATACGTTAAAACCAGTACGGCTTGCTGTTAGAAGCACTGGCACACGTCGAGATGCAATTTTACTAACTAGCGAGAGCAAATTTGTGGAAAATTCTATAGATTGAGTAAGAATTTGTTTTCGGAAATGAAAAAAAATATTATTCAATCTATTGAAAGACATTGCCCTGAACTTCAAACATGTTGAATTATAGAAAAAAAAAAAATGCAAAAATTTGATCAACTTAATTTACGAATTTTTCTCACTTGACTTTGCTTACACATTTTGTTTCTGATGATTTTCTAATGGAAACTATTTACGGAAGTATATTTTCAACTCTGGATTAGTGTCCTGTCGTCTAAGAATATTTTCGAGTTCTAAATAAATTGTATACAAATCGTATCACCTGGTCTTTGATGTATTCAAAAATTTATTTTGAAAGCATGTAATTTTGTGGAAAATTAATTATTAATTTGATCAAATTCAAACATTTTCTTTCATCGGATTCATTCTGTTTGAAGTTCTGCTTGTGTTTATATGGAGCACAGAACAGTGTCCTATATTTATATTTATATTTATATGTAT
>JANSTX010053360.1:0-11479 GCA_027564355.1 Penthetria funebris | reverse complement strand
ATACCCTTCACCACATAGAAGAAGCTCATCTTTCAATAAAATTAAAACTATTTAAAACTTTTATCTTTGACATGAAAAATTGCTTCTAGCCCCCACATCTCTTGTATGTTATGTTATAAATTAATTAAACTATCTGGGAGTATACGAGCATACTATTTAATTTATTTTATTAACTTTCGTTATTTAGACTAAAAAATATAAACATAAATTGATGTGATTAGCTTCTTATATGTGATACTAGCATGCCAAAGGAAAAAAAAAAAACAAACAAACAATTGAGTTAGAAAATAGTTATATATATACAGACATAGAAAAGTTTGTTAATGTACAAACTTTTTGAACTTAACAAATAGAAAATAAAAAGAATCCTGGAATATGGAATGAGCTAATTTTAATTTAATAAAAAATAAGTTATATATTTTTGTTAATTTAAATATAATGAATTAACTGACAGACATCATCAAAGTTACTCAAAATCGCCCCAAAAATAACTTGATATACTTCGTATAGTATTTGGTCAATATCAGTGCAGGCACTGTCAACACTATCGACAGCAATAAAAATATAATTATTTAAAAGTTGTACAGCTAAACGTTGAATGTTCTCTGGAAATGTTGTAGTAAACATAAACGTTTGACATTTCTCCTTAACAACCATTGACGGGTGATTCATCATTTTAATTTTTTTCCGGTTATAAAACCCAACATACGGTCAGTTTCATCTAAGACAATAAATCTAACACCAAATGTTTTGATCTATCAACTACATGTTTCACTGAATATTTAAAACGAGAGCTGGTTGACATTTGATATTATATGTGTACAGGAAATATCAAATTAACATTATGTTTCCGCCCTTTATGTGCTTAAAGTGTAAAGGTCAAGATGATAGTGCAATCATTCTATACGAGTATATAACCATAAAAAAGTGGTGAAAACCACTTTAAAACTCTTTATATACACAAAACATTATGAACTTTTTCATTTTATAGTTATTTTGTACAAAATTATTAACATTAAACGAGTATAAATATTTTTTGATCCTTTTTGACATTCACTAGTTTTAAGTACCTATCAAATCATAATGAAATACCTTTATAGAAATATCAGCATATACTCGTAGAGTTAAATTAATTCGATTTTTTTCTTGCATAATTTTTTAACATCTTGCTATTTCTTAAGTTGTATTTGAATAATTTATTTGTAAAAGCTAAATATACATTAATAAAATAAACAAACTCAATAATAAAATATAAAAATTGTCATAAAGTCAGTGGATGCCATTACATTTTGTATATATACTCGTAACTACCAATTTATTTTAATAATAATAATTTTATCTCTTTGATGTTTTATTATATAAAATAAATTACATTTCATTGATATTGAAAAAAATTTCAAATATACTCGTACATGTCACAGAAACAGACCGCAATAGAATTGAAAGATGCATAATTTATTTCAAAAATGTGTATTATTGTTACTTCCAATTTAAATGTGGTAAAAACCATAATTAGGTCGACTCACGTGCAAATAGACGATATTAACGAACACCCGTCATTGCCTACGATCTCAGACCATCACTATGCAACATTCAAATTTACGATATGAGACAAATATATCATTACTGAATTGAAAATGTTCAAGGCGATACCATTGGTTACTTGAATTAAGTAGCAATTCTTAGTACTTGACAACCTGAGAATAGTTGTCATAACTATATTAGGACAGCGTTTCGACCACTTTTTTGAAGAATGAGCATTTATATATAATTATCATCTGATATGTCGTGTTAATTTATGAGTGAAATATAACGGGTAGTGAACATAGTTTAAATATCGACGTAAATATTCAAGGGAATAAGAAAATATCGAAATATAGTCAGAAGTGAGGTGACTTGGTAGTCAAATCGCCTAAATAATCGACTATTGAATAACTTTATTTTGTCATTACTTCTGTGTTCAGTTCGATAAAGAATTCTACAACTTTGTCAATATGTTTATTCAGAATTTTTTTGATAAAAATTATTTGTAAATGTGTTTTTCATGATATACGTACAATTTAATTTCAATTTTAAATTAATTAAGTATTAATTACATTTCTCAATAATTATAATTAATTTCACGGAAGTGTGTTAGAATTTCTCAAAAATCCTTACCTGTATAAAAACTACAGGGAAATGACGATGCCGTGAAAGGTGTGCTCAGCTTTTATAAATCGTCAGAGACGTGAAAAAATTTGGACATAAAATCGTCATTAAAGATAAATAACAATTCAAATTGTTTATTGGTATTTTTGTATGTGAAACATAGTGACGAATATTGTCATGTAACAATTCCAAGTTTTCGTCAATATAATGTCAAATATGAGGTTATGTAGAGATTATCATATCTTGTGACGAAGGACACAATTATTAGATGAAGAAAATATAATTGAATCGGATACACACTAAGTCAATAATATTTCAAAAATATTTGATTGACTGGAATCCACCAGGGTAGTAGAAAACCTGGTCGACCAAATGTACGAAAACTATTATTAAATAGTCTTGTACTAGTCGCAAAATGTGTAGTGTTGTGAAGGTTTTGACTAGAAAACTGTGACCAATAACGATAGTTCGTTGATGCTTGAAATGCGTCCGTCCATTATTGAGGTGATGATGATATAATATATACAATATAAATCAATTTTAAAAGTTTACATTTGTTTGAATATATGCAACAAGCAACTTTGAACCTATTGAGCAATATTAGAGTCGTTGGAAGCAAGGTCGACAATCCGATCATTAAACCTGGTAAATGTGCGTGTGGTTAGTTTCACATAAATGTACTTTGGGTAGGACTGAACTTGTAAATACATATATTTATTTTAATTAATTTCTTCCCCTCTTCTGATTATGGCAATTAAAAAAAAAATCATCAAAGGAAGAACACAATCTCATAAGGGCACTAATTTTATGTACGGAAATTATAATATGACTATATAAACATACGAGTGTTTATTTGCAAAATTCAAATTTAAAAATGTCATGCATTTTTGTACACGCTAAAAACTCATTAGAATGAATATACCTAATTTTTCTTATGTTAGACGGTATTTCTTAGGGAGTGCTACATTGAAATAATAAATTCCTCATTTTTTACACATTTTTTTTTTACCTTTTATTTTCAAGGTAATAAATGTTATGAGTACATAAAACATATATAATTTTTGCCTTTTCCTTTTTTAACCAAATTAAAGAAAAATATTGTATAAGATAAAAATGGGAATGTTTCAATTTATTAGTACTAAAACACAGAAAAATTAAATTAAAGTGAAAATAAACTAAAGTTAAATTTGAGATGAAAATGACTAGAATAAATAAGAAACTTAATAGTACTTGGTATAATATAGGTGATAATTACTTAGAAATATAAATAATTTAATAAAATTGAAAATTAAAAGCAAAAGAAAGAAAAAAAAAAGGACGACAAAAAAACTTTCAATAATTATAAAACTTTTAAAAGCTTAAAATGTGAAAAACTTACAGTTTTCCTTTCAGTTTAATTTGTAGTGATGGTGAACAGAAAGACATTAATGGGAATTTCTTTTCTTTTTTGCATTTTCAATGGTAAGTATTTTTCCTTTAAAGTACATCATTTCTTTATGATTTCTACAATTTTTTTTTTTTATTCTTCTAGCAAATTTATTTTGAATTTAAAATTACAAAAAATTCACATTTATAATTGAGTCCATAAAAGTAAGGAAGCTGTGAATTGCTTTCCATCATTCAATGGATCAATAGTTAAGTTTATGACATTAACGAACATTGTTTATCGTCACATCAAGTCAAAAAATATTCGAAAAAATGTTCATTAATTACTTATTGTGGATTATAGGATCTTTTCTTATTGCAAATATAAAATGTATTACACCATCTTCATCCCGCATTCCTTTCGCAAACGCATATAAAATAAATAAAGCTAAAATCATTACCACATCCTCATCGGTAAATTAATGAGTTACTAGGTGTACAGTACTGCATTGCCTCTCCCCAAAAATATGCTGAACATGAAGCGAAATAAAGAAATTGATCCAGATGACATCCTATCAAATATTCTGCGGTTGATTTTGGTTTTTAATAATTGGAAAATTTACGATAGCAAAATCGTCGATTTGAATCTATCTCTTACCATTTTACAAAAATAGGGGACAATTTCATACAATAGGAAATGAGCATATGATTCCGTGATCTAAAATTAATATTTCAGAAAACTAAGGCATTCAAAAACTTACTACTTCATATAATTATGGACAAAGTACAAAGATAATAAGAAAGGTATTCAGAGGACACTCATAGATATTGAATAGACATTTAATAGTGTACCTATCCCGGATTGATGTGATTACAAAATTGCCACCAAAAGTAAGGATAATAAGGTGGTTGTACTACGTCCAGCAATGATGTTGGACTATTTAAGTGTAATGTAAATATTGAAAGCGAGTCTTCAGCTCAGATAATATTACACTTGAGTTATTTGTTAGAAAAATGGTTATTCTTATAGTTTTCTGCTTCTTATTCTTCGTTGCCTTATTCCTTCTTTAAAGGTCTACTCTATTTCTCATTTTATTTCTCCACAAGTTTCTGTTTTATCGGCAAACTATATTATGGTCACGCTTCCCCGTGTTGTCGTAATCTAATATAAAGTACATTGATATTTATCATTAAAAAGGATTTACAACCATCAATTTGTTTAGTAAATAAACAACACAAAATAGCAGAGCAAGCATTGTTTTACCATTGTTCTCTATAGAGTTACGTTCCAAGTGAATTAAGTTACATCTATTAAAAGTCTTACTGAATACCGTTTATACACAACATTTAATTGGTGGCCAGTTATTTGAGAAGTTGAGTGTCCCTTGATGAAACCATGCAAAGATGATGTAATAATATTCCTCACCTCAGTTGTCAATGAATTACAGATAATTGATTTCAAAAGTATGGTCACAATTGGTATAGTATTGTATTACTTTTATAATTATCGACCAGCCTTCTTCATCCAGATTTAAAAAAAGGTCTTTTTTCCCAAACTTGATACATTATCGGTAAAATATTCGATGCAAATATCATATTAAATATATATTATATATGTCGCAGTAATGGCGTGTGATCGAGGTTAAAAAGGTAGTGATAATGTTGTGTTTGGCGACTAGTTGAAAAAATATATCAACAATAGCTGAGAATGTTGATAATTATAATTGATTACATACACATTTCAATTATAGTTTATTTCAGAGTTCATACAATTGATGTTAAATTACCTCTCGTAATGCCGCCCTATGCGCCATTGAGGCATAAAGGTTAAGATAATGTACCATATATATGGATATATTGTACGTTATGTATCCAATGAATATATCTTATATCTAAATTTCCATACACGACGTCGGTATGTTGAAAGATTGGTGTTTGGGATAATCTATTATTTGACGTTCCAATTTCAAGAATTCCAAAAATATTTTGTATTTTACAAAAATCGCTGAAAATTCACAATTCTATTATTTGAATGTGGATAATTTAAAATGAAAAAGACGGCTTTCATGCAGAATATCTAGGATACCTTGGCCTGAGTATGGACAGAGCAAATCAAAAGACATGATAGGATCAGATTCGTGGCAGTTCTCAAGAGACATTAGCTAGTTGGAGAAATCGCAAGAAAACCTGTTAACCCATTCTGATGAAGTTGGAATAAACTGTCGAACACTACCATACTTAAGCTGATAGATTCATATGAAATCACAATTATGTATATACATTTAATACCTTTTATTGCAACTATTTAATTGTCGATGATGGATTAAATTATTGAAACATTGCTAATCTAAAGATATACGAAATATTGGTATAATATGTATAATCGATAATAGCAAATTAAATGGGATACATTTGCTAGTATATTAAAGTATTTTATTGATTAAATGATTTAAAAAGAATGGCTGATGAAAAACTGAATAATGTATGATAAGATAAATTTTACATTTTACTGGCATTCAATTTACTATGTTATATATATAATCCCATTTTTCAGTAAACCTTCCTGAGTTGTTTTGAATTTCGATTTATTTATAAGAATTTTAAAAGAGATTATTTGTATATAAATATATATATATATAAGAATTTATAAGAATTTACATAATATGCCTAACCTATAAAGATGTTTTCAAAACTTTTCCCCCTTTTATTTTAGTATACGGACAATAGCAAACAGCTACTTAACATTCCTTGAATTTCTATCCTATCGAACAGTATTTTTTTTTTATGAAAATTTATAAAACATATATACGAGTAAGTGGGGTTTATTAACCCATCCTTACCAAAACCATAAGTATCCATCTGGCTAAGTTTATAAAGTAATTTTGTTTCAGCTTGTTTTCAATATTTTAATTATTAGAAATACTTTTTTAATATGAAAGACTAATGTATTTATGAACTTATTTATTGATTTCTAGAATCATAAACGCATGTACAAACTCAATTAAATTTTAAAAATTTAAAATTTTCATCAGAATTTTCACTTAATCATAAAAGCATATAATGAAGAGCGATTATCTTTTTTCTACTAAATTTTGTATAAATACTTCAATTTATAAGTTATTTATCATTCAATTGCTCAATTAATGCCATTTAATTAATTTGAAAATTTTCTGAATACTAACTGTGAAAATTCGTTCCATAAATAAGTATCTTATGATAAATTTAAATTTATTTCTAAACATTTGGTTTTAAATTTAACATACAAAACGAATCGGAAATACAATTTTTATAGTTAGTCAATTTCGCAATATTTCTGGAACCATTTTATGTACAATTTCTCCCTGAACTTAAATTATGAAAATGCAAAACAATTTTAATAGATGACTTAAACTTTTCCATACAAATTTCCATCTCTTCCTCACCATAGTGGAACTATAAACAAAATAACTTATTTTGCTTACAATTTAATATTCATATTATCCTTTTTTTTCCTTAATTATTTTATTAAAAAAAAAATTTAAACTTAATTTACATATTTTAAAATTTTTTATTTTTTTATTTTGTAATCAAAATATATTTATTCCTTATACTTTTTCAAATTTACATATAAACTCTTTTTTGTACATTAAAGTTAATGTAATTATAATATTTAAATAGAATGAGTTATTTGTAATTTTACAGTATCTTTCGTTTAAATATGGGTTGGGGGAGTTAATACTTAACTACATATTAATACAGTTTATAATAGACTGGAAAGAAATTAATTTATATCACAAGTTTTTTACTTTATAATTATAATGTTGACGATTACCTATAGCTTCGTTCCCAGGGCCTAAAAAAATTGTAATAAAAATTACGATTCTGAATGTCTTAAAACTATAATATGTATTTGAACAGCACTTTGCAACGTGATTATTTATTGTCTTTTGATATGGCTGATTGTAAATGTGGATACATTTATGGTAGCATAAACAAGACATATTACCTTTTGCATATTTTCAGTGGCAATTAATTTATAAATAGAAATGTAAGATACAAATATAGAATCTCTAGCACTAATATTATATTTTGGAGGAGTCGACTCGTTTATTATGCTAGTTAATAGATAGGAAAAGATTTCAATAAAGATCTAATTGTTCTTATGAAACTAATTAAGATATGTTCATCGATGGGATATGCCGTCTTAAATTGCATAATATGATACAAAAGGAATCGCAGATATTAGGAATGCTAAGTGGAATGTGGCACTCGACAAAAATTTCCCGTAAGCTCAAATTGTGCATACTTACGTTAAATTGTGGGTACTATTGTATGACTTCGAGACATTGTCGAAGTCATTAAAGAAATGTAGACATTGTAGAAATGATATACCAAAGATGAGATATGGAGTGAATTGAAGGTGGAATCGTGAACAATGTCGATTGTTCTTTGATGTTTCATACACCTGCATTATGTTAAGATTGAGATGATCACGATAAAAGAACATTTATTTTATTTTATTAAAATAATCAATTTTTGTAATTTTAAATAGCAAGTAAAATGGTATTCAAATATATTCAATTTATTTCTTATGTTCAACTGAATGTTGTACAATGTAAAAAGTTTTGTGCAATTTTTGAAATCGAGTAAATAGCATTTTAAATGATTACAATTTCTACATTAAAATTTTTATATTTTGTATTTTCTTTTAGTCTTTTTCCTACATTTTGCATACTTTTATTTTGTATGAGAAAAATAACTTTATTGTTATTTTTTTTTTTCAAATAAATTTTCAAAGGGCAACAATTTTGATAAATTGGAAATGATTTTAAATCTTCCCTATCTAGCAGGAAGACAAAATTATGTGTACAATTTTGCTTTGTTCATTTTTTTTATCGTAATGAAAATATTGTTCTATAAATAAATTTAAAATTTAATAATATTATTATACTTATATAAGATAATATTTCACGTTTTCACGATTTTCACATCATTCACGTTTTTTACGTTTTAATTTAGTACATATATCATACTTATATGATGGTAAAAAAAACATTTATTACGATTGTTCAACATTAAAGTAATCATGTTTAAAATAAATTTAATAACTTAGTTCAATCTCAGATATTTATACTTTGTACTCTTTGTGTAATTCTCTGGATGAAGTTCATCTTCAAATAAGAGCAGTGATAACTAAAAAAGAGTGATTTGTCGAGTTCAAATGAGATTACTGGAAAATTGAATTACAGATTCCGGGAGTAATTTTGTTAACGGAAAAAACCCTTGTAATATTTCCAGTATATATTCCTGAAGTTGTGTCTTATATATTTCATGTTTTCTATATCTAATATTTCGGGATCATATTACGTTGTCGTATATTATAATCTAACCAATTTCTGTAAATTATCCAGAATATATATATTATTCTCATTTGCAAATGTATCTAATAATGAAAACCGTAAACTGCAGTTTTTAAAATTTTTTAAAAAATTAATTATACTTATTACATGTAAAAAGTATCGTATAATTTTATTTACAAACTTCTTAAAAATTTGACTTATCACAAGTACTGAATTTAAATAGAAAAAAAAAATCCCGTAGTATTTCTGTAGAAATTAATCATCTTATTAATATCCCTGAGGATATAAAACAAAAATATGAAAAAAAAATTAAGTTAATTAGTTTGTCAGAGACAAATTCTCCTATTTCTTTCTAATAATTAAAATTTATAAGTGCTTCAAAATGTTATTTATTTCTTACCCCGTTCACATAATTGCTAAGTAAAATTTTTAAATTATAAAAAGTTGATGTAATAAAATTATTCGCTTAAATCCAGGGATTAATTGCTAATTTAATTAAGAGTAGGAGATGTTGACTATTTTGCATCATTTTCAAGTTAAGAATCATAATACGAGATTTTTTATAATATTTTGAATATTATGACATTATTTATGTTACATTTTTCGAAATACTTGTACAAAATAATTATTTGCAAATACGTTGTTATTTATAATAACTTATTTACTACACTTCTAATGTGATTTAATCTGTGATTTGCTACATGATTATTAAATATACGGGGTGGTTAAAGCTATTCTAAGCAGAAAATTGAAAAACACTGCCGGTGTTTATATTAAATATTTACAATTAATAAATTGGGTTATTCGTTGAAATGTATATAATACTATAATATATAAATTAACAATGTTTTATCGATCTCCAATTCCACTTCCAAGCTATAGCTGCAAAACTAAAATTCAATAAAAAAAAATCAATAAACTGATAAAATATCTCTAAAAATCCCTCTGTAAAATCCGGAATTTCCAACATATTATAATATTGTTGTGGAAAAAATTATTTTCAATTGTTTAAATTTCAAGAATTATGGTAATAGATAATTATTGTTTTTTCTTAAAATGCAACCCCATCAGTGCCAATTCAAAATAATTTTGCAATTCAAAACATAACTCAAGTTTTCTGACAAACATTTTCTTATTGGAATATTAAATTAATTATTGGCATCAAATTCCAAATACAGTCAGTCCAATCAATCAGTTAATAATTTCTCATAATATTCAAACAATTGTATAATCTTCAAAGTTAAAGAATTCTTCACATATTCATAATTTTCATATTACATACGTTAAATAATCTGGAATAAAACTCCATAACGATGCATTTTAAGTTAAGTTTCTGTTTCCTATTTTAAATAAATATTAAAGTTTATTAAACTTGCACCTTATTAACCATATAATCACTCAAAGTAGATTATAATATGGTGCGTTCACGTAATACGTAGACCGGTAACTCACAGCATAAAATTAGTTTCAAATATAGGAAATTATGAAATCTACTATAGAATAGATTAAATGCAAAGAGTGACGATACACAAGACAGAAACTTGTGGGGAAATAGATCTGAAAGCAGGAGGACTGACACTAAAAAAAAAACATCTTCAGAAATGGTTCGAAGGGTAAGGGCATAAACTGAAACAAAATCAACGTCCACGAGTGCAACAAACTCAAGAGCTAAACATATCTTAGACAAACTTGTGACATACAGGTTAAAATGATATTAATGATGATGGCGATAATGAATGCGTAACTCACACTCCCAATTAAAATCTATTTATATTTATGTAATTCTATAAAATGTGAAATTTAATTTGGATAGTATACTTTTATCAAATAAGCCTCACATATTAATTTTCATCATTTGATACAATCATATATTTTACAATTAGATAACATTATTAGGCATTCGATGATGCAATTAATTAGTCTTCTATAGAATTAACTTGAAAACATTGATTTGAAATGTATGCAGATTCACTTTATGCAAATTTTGAAAATAAACTTAGTTATGGACATAAAATACCTTCCATATAATAAGTTCTAATCACTTTATTCAGAACTTCTATTTATTTTATATTAGAAAGATGATATTCGTGAAAATATCATTTCAATATTATATATATAATATCAGTTCATAAAGTAAATAAATAAAGGGTGCGTATAGGCATGCAATTGAAGACAAACATATATATTGAATTTTTGCCAATATACATTCCTTTAGATTTTACACGTATTTCACGTTCAATTAGCGAGTTACAAAATACACCCTCAGTCTATCACCCAAATGTTTATTTTACCGTCAGTAGTCGATTCTAGAATTTCCTTTATATATATATATACATAATATAATCCTTTTTCTTTATTTGATTGATGAATTCCTCCTTTGCTTTTAATCACGTTAAAGCTATTGTTGAAATAGAAATGGAAATTATCAAAGGAATTTCGTTTTCGTTTAATTAAACTCTCTATAAAAAAATAAATTCCCTTTTATTTTAAATTAATGAATAATTGAAAACAAATACATATATTGATTAAAGCATTTTTTTTAATTTTTTGTGTTGAGAAAGATAAACAGAATTATTTCACTATTAAATCGAATTTCGGTGAAAGTTTGTATTATTCTGATTAATTGC
>JANSTX010053349.1:0-11479 GCA_027564355.1 Penthetria funebris | reverse complement strand
AAAATACGTTAAATTTCAATAGGTATTACAACGTATTGATGATGTATCGCTTATGTGTGACCAGCGTGTGGTAACTCTAAAGAAACTTGCACTAAAACCGCCAAGACCTGTTCAACAAGTTATACCAGAACCAGCTGTTCCATTGCAACCACCAAGTTCAGCACCAAATTTATTTCGAATTCGAAAAACACATAATCGTAGGGTAAGTACAATTATATATTTTTATATTTAATATTACCGTTATTCGAGATTAAGTCATCCGACAATTGTTATTAATTGCATATTTTTGGTATGCTAGCTACTGAATCTCTTTCGCTGTTGTTGGATGATGTCGATACTTTTATTTATGTTGTTTCAGGAACAAAATCGTTCCACATATCTTTTTGACTAACAAATGTAGTTTATTTTCAATTATGAATCTACATTAATATCATTGTTGGGTATAATGTTGCAGTAGCCTTTTATCGTAGTCTTACAGCTGTGAACATATTACCTATAATATAAAATATTTTTTTGTTTTCTAATTGCTTAATTAGTGTATTGGGAAATAATCACAAACATTTCGTATATACACATTAAATGTTTTTAGCTGTACAATTTATTCTTAATACTTTTTTTTATTTAACCAAAATTCAATAATGAGATTATAGTATAAAATTGAGAAGGAAGCATTAACATTTATGCTGAATTGCACTACCATACCGTAAACACGATCACAATATATGTCAGTTCATGACATCTGATCGTGGCTAAAAATATAGGTTTAGTGTCTTGTTTAAGAATTTTTATGGATAAACATATAACTAACAAATAAGTATCTTTGGACATTCACAGCACTCTAATCGATCAAATACAAGTTCCATGTATATTTATAACTAGTGATGTTTTTCGGTTGACATTTAATGTTATTTGTGTATATGAAGTGATAAATTAACATTATAATACTGTCATATGCGTTTTTGAGATTTTAAGATTAAGTTGATGAAATGATACAAATATAGACATATTACATTTCTTGAATCTTCTCTCAATAGACATATCATATATTATGTCTATTCTTCTCTGGAACTATTTTTACCAAAACTATATATGTATAAATACAGATGATTGAATAATATATTATAAATATTTAAGATATTTTAATGTTTACATTCAAATTTTGCATTCAATAAAATACCGAAAATAATGAGTAGGCCATTAAATTCACTTATAGCACATAAGTTACAAAGTATACCATATAATTAATACTATATGACATTATACTAGTATGAGCATTAAAATATAGCATAATGAAATTAATTTTCAATAATAAAAGTAATAATTTTAATTATGTGAATAATTACAATATGTGACAATTGAATGCTTTGCTTGTCAACTTAAATTATAAGTGAAATTAACTATTAAAATTCAATAATAATAATAAAATAATTTCTCTTCATTACATAATTTGGTGACTGTTGTCCATACGTACGTATACTTGTACCTATACCGTACAGGTAATTATATTGATAATTTTTTTGTTTTTGTTTCTTACTTTATTGGTAAATTTTAATCTAATGTTCGATTATGTTAACATTATTAACAAAATCGTCAACTATAGATAAATATCATACAGTTATGGAAATGTTATTTTGTTAATGCATAATTAACGAAAATTCGTCTTCCGCCTATGTCGGTGATGAAATAAAATTTTGTATATGATAATGTAACATGAATTATTTTATATTTAACTTTAATTACATAAATCACCATTATATACATTAACACATATTTCTAATTCACTAATTATTTTGATCCACTTTATCTGTTATTATTATTGAATTTTTAAATGTCAATATTATTTCCTATATAAAATAAAATATTAATATGCAGATTACATATATTATTAGTATTATTTAATATTTAATTTTTAATTAAAATATTTAAAACGTATATACTCATAAATTGTACATCATTGACATCTGCAACTGTTTTATAAGTCTTGTAAAAATGTCATAACTATCATATTTTCTTTTATACTTTGTAGTAATTACTTATAAGCTCGTATGTAGGCTATTAATCAAATGAACTATTGCCGATGCCCTAAATTTTTGTTATATGTGAAGTATTTAGTTTGGGAACATTCTTTATTTCCATTAAAATGGTGTTAAGTGAAGGTGACCGACTATGTTCGAAGTTACTCAACCCATTTGTTTCTTTACGCGGCTGTGCCACCGGTAACGCGATCACGATATGTGTCTGACTAAAAGATTTATCTAAGACAAACAACTATTATTTAGCCCATACACATATAAGAAACATTTAGATAATAAACGCAAACAAACTGCCAGTATTCCTGCTTTAAACAACTATTTTGACTGACCCATTTTTTATCAATTGATGAGTAATATCTATATAAAAGGGCATTCATATGCTGAATTATAGGGCTTTTTAATGCTAAAGATCTGTTATGATCTGATATCACCTATAGCGGTAAACTTTATCAACTTATAACCGAGTACTGATTTTTTTTTTAAAGACTTTTTATACACACCTATGACATGACACAAAATCCCATAAAATCATATACTTAAAATCTTTAGCATATTACACAATCTCGCAAAGTTTTAAATATGAATGGTCTAATATATTATACGGTTATTACTAGTTATTTATTTTTTTTTTTGTTTATTATCAATTTTTGTGTATAAATAAAATAAATTACATAAATTTTTAGAACAACTTTCTTCCGATTTTTACATATCAGTTTTATAAATTTCTAATGAATCTTATGTAATATTTTGGTAATTTTATATTCGATATGATGACGAATACATAAACAAAGAATATATACCGGAATATATTCCAATATTATGTCAGAAATTTAAATAAATTAATTAAATATTATGATTATTAGATTGCGTAAAAGAATGTTTATAGTTTTTTTTGTACTCAATTCAAAATTTTAAAAACTACGTTAACTCTGCGGCTACAATTATTTCAGATTCTTTATCTTATTTATTTTTTGAGGTTCCCTTTTTTTTTAAATTTATAAATTCCTAACAGTTGTTTGAAATCCATTAGTATTTATTCATTAGTTTTATGTAATTTTTAAACTAATATGGAAAATATATTTTAATTTATAAATATTTTATTTAATTCTGAATATTAAAATAAAAAATGCATGAAAGTGATAATAACGTTCTGCATTTAATAAAACTATTCGAAATTCTTGTTTCATGTAAGTTAATATGTATTTATATAAAATGAGGGGATGTAATCTGTACGATGTCCTAAGGTTTATGTTTAATGTGCCAAATGAATGCTATGAAAGCTAAGAATTTACGTATAGACATTTTTCGTAATTTTATTTATCTGTAAACGTCACAGATTATTCTGAAAAATTTTAATTATTTACACAAAAGAGCATATAATTATTATTCTTGAAATTATAACAATGAACAATTTTGTCGAATATTCTGTGTAGTCGTACAATACTAATAATATAGAGCAGAATTTCACCAATAACCGCATGAATTATCCCAAATACTCATCTCGATTGTTAAAAAAAAAACCGTTTTTATTTCTTCTTTGGTTTTTTATAACACAATTTTTTTCTTATTATACTTGTACCAGCATATACTCGTAGTTCCTATTTGAATTTAATATGAAAATGTTTAACTCTATACTATTTATAATGTTTACTTACATCATAAAAAAATAATTTTATGAATTTATTAAAAATTATACCGCTTACCACAAAATTATATATTATTTTACTTTATACTTGACCTAAGATTGGATTTTCTCAAAAACTTATAATTATATATTTAAAATCAAACGTTATTTTAGCATATTTTAAGATTTCATATGTTATTTTAGTCGCCGCATGTAATGAATTTTAATTTTAAATGTTCTTTCTTTGATTTAAAAATCTAATCAGGAATTTATATTTTTTTAAGTTTTACGAGTGTTTAATACGAATATAAGAGGTAGAATAAAGATAAATGTAATTAGATAGAAAAATCTAATGTGTTCATTAGTAATTTCAAATAGTCAAGTAAAAATAGTAATGGGTGGATATAATCATATACAATATAAGATTTTTTTTAAAAAGTCAATATAGGAATTGTAACTAAATTAAATTACTTTTTGATCTCATTAAATTTTAATTTTGAATGTAGAAAAGATTTTTTATAATATGTCATTAGTGGTGTACTAGCACTCTGACATTCAATTATCAGTTATCATCGTTATTATATCATTAGCATATCATCAACATTTTAACAACCTTATTACTATATAAGAATATGTATGTATATGTCAACGGATCAGCTATATAGTGAGACTATCAGTGATAGAATTAGAATTCCCAATAAAATTCCTATAGTTGTCCAAGGGCAATGTAACGATGAACTAGCAACTGCTAAAATGAACCAGATATTTGGGGCAATGGCGATGGTTCATTTACGTCAGATACGCAATTAGTTTCATTTTTCATATATAGTTAATACAAATTAACTTATTTCATCCATACGTTCTAAGTTTTAAAATTACAATTGGTTTGTTTTTCAATAAATTATTTAAAACTTTTTATTGAATAAACGTAACACTACATTTTGGTCTATATTTTTTATTTTTTTTTTTTTTATATATGCTTAAATTTTATAGACAAAACCTGATATTATATTTAAGCCAACATAATTTATGTGTAAATTATTTAATATTTTATTTCCCATTATACAATAAATTTACAAGAAATGTTGAAAATCCAGTTAATCGGATTTCCTAGATTTACATAGTAAATATATTAATATACAATATTATTACACCATACTATGCATATTTATTTTATTATCAAAATTATATAATTTAAAATATTATAATTATGTATTTTCATATAAATTAACTTGTGTGTTTAAGTATTACCTATATATTAAAATGTATTTAATGGTCACGTCAATAATAACATCATCATAACCTTTATTATTAGGGAAACATAGGATACTATAAACTGTCGCTGCCGACGATGTGAAACTCTGCGATTTGTGAACTTATATATGCTCTGATAATATTTATGATAATTTACCGTTTTCAGTATGCATGCAACATCAAATATCAACCAAGTTAGTTTCTAATATATTGTCAATGATTACATTTTAAATCTGACAAAAATATTAGGGCTCCAGCGATCAGCATTAGTTTTCTCGATAGAATTCCAAGGCGTATTTAGGTTCTTTCTCTCAACACATTTCTTTTACTCGATTTAGTAGTACAAAGCCTTTGTGGAACTATCTTCTCGTGCATGTGATGTGTTTTCTGGATCATTTGACATACAATAATTCAAGACGAAAGTTCACAAATTTCTACATTCGCCCCATCATCTACTGACGTAATATGATTCTTCATCAAAATGTTGAAATTAGTTCAAAATGTAATATACATTAAACTTTTACTTTAAATCTATACAATAACCTATACTATACTTCAATAATGAAGGAATAATCATCGAGTATAGCAGGTAAGGGACTAGTTTTAAGTTCTAAAGTGCTATAATATTGAAAATATTTTTTCTTGACAAAATTTGTTTCATTTCCCAATATTTATTAAAAATCATTCAGCGCTTCCTTCAAATACTATTCTAATTTATAGATACATTCTTCAATAGTTGTGAAATTATCAAATCTGATTTTTATCTAATTTTGTCCTTGAACCTACTGATGTGTTCATTGTCATTATATATAACGCTTTGTCATTATCAAACCGCTTAAATGTGATCAGTTTTTATTAATTTTTTCAATTAAAAATTATTTACGTACTTTTTTCATGCAACTTCTAAATTCAGTGGATGTTAAAGAACATTTTATATCCATTCTCTTCAAAAAAAAAATTTGTAATTGATAAAATTATTATAGAATATAATAGATTTATTTCGTGTAAGTAATTCGCAAGAGTGAGTGACCTAATAATATCTTATTTACTCAAACCATGGTGTCACCGATAACTCATTCATAAGATATATCAATTGCTGTCGTCTGTTCAGGACTAAAAAGAGGGTATCTGTTGTCTTTGTCGTCTTGATTTTTCATCAATATCTCTTCAACAAACTCTGCGTAGCTGTGAGGAGCTATGTATACCATTTTATTAAACTATTCAGATGTTGAACAAAACAACTAAAATTCACTCTACATTTTCCAATCGGAAATCTCAATTTATAGTTGTTATATGGGTGCATCCTATACATCCATTTGGTGTAAAGGTTGAGATGACAAAGCAAATTCTTCACAAGGATATGTTAATTGTGAACATTAATTTTTTTTTTTCTTCATGAGTTAATTTTACTGTTAGAAGTAACAAAAGAACTAATTATTTTTTGACAATAAAGCTATCAATAATGACACAAGTTGAGAGATAATGATGTTCATAAATTCTGGTCATAATTCATACTTCTTCTATTTTTTTTAACATATAAGAAATAATCATTTATACATACGAGGAGTGTATAATATTTTGTTTATAAAAAACTTACAAAAGGAAACGTCGTAATGGAAAAATTGAATATTAGCTTAACTTAAAATATAATACTGTAATCAGATAATATAATTGCGGTATTATCCAGAAGATCTTTGTAATATATATTAATGTTATATCTGACATTTTATCCATACATTTTAATAATGTTATATTGTTCTTGTTCAATGTGTTTATATACAAGTAATATCCAATGTTTTCTGCAGAGAAGATTCTTGCAGAGTTCCGGAAAAAGTAAAAGTCTATAGAATATGTTTTACAGGTATTTATTTGAAAAATATAAAACATGCACCAGAAACAGTTATAAAATAATAGTAAAATATTTTTGTATAATAATTGAAGTTATAACTAATGTGTACATTAAGAGATTTATTATAACATTTTCGATATAAACGAGAATAAGTTTATTAGAAAAGTTGAATGGACTTTAACTTGTTTCTTCAATTTTATTGTTTTGTAGGGAAGAGATATATCGTTTTTAATTAACAATTATATTGTAATATTATACTTGTATACTTCTTATTATTAGAATAACTTTGGCTAAATTTTCGTATAATTTTTTAGATAAATTTAATTAACCTTTTTTTTTCGTTATGCTTTTCTACATTAACTTCTTAAATTCTTTAAGATTAAGATAAAGATCCGTTATATGTGGGCGATATATTTATATTGCATTAGGTCAGATGCTTATATTATAATAATTCGCAAATTAATAAAAATTTAGTTACTATATCGTCATTGTAAAAGTCACTGTGTTGTTAATTTATTATAGTTTCTCTATAATTTACGACAAGGAACAATAAACTCTAAAAAAAAACCTACTAACATAATATTTTAATAGACTGTATTTTAAATTATCTGATCATCGTTGCGACTTCATCTCACCATAATCTTTCACTGTTTGTTGCTCATACATTTCATTATATGAAACAAAAGCAAAGCTTGATAAATACTATTCACGAAAAGAGTTGACTACTGAAGAAATTCATATTTTAATCACAATTTACAATTTGCATGGTGTGTGTGAATTTTGCAAATGTGCAGAAATTTCTATGTTAGTAGTTAAAGGGAATGCTAGAAATACCTAACATAATAATATGAAACTCAGCAAATTATATACGAGGGAGGGGTACTACTTATATCTCAGGCCTAATAATGAAAACACAAATATTTATCATCGAAATTGATTTTATTGGTTTTCAAAATATTCATATAGATTAATATATATGCGTTGGAACCAATTTTTGACGCACTTTTTCTACTCCAATTAAGCTACCGCCAAAACAAGTGTTTTAAAGGCATTAACCGCTTATTCGGGCGTCGAAAATCGTTGACCACGTAATTTTTTATTTTTATTTGATGTATGGAAATGAAAACCATAAAACCAATGATCATATTTTTTCAACGCTTCCTTACACCAATTGACATGAGCGTTTTTAAATTGTTTGAGATCCAACCAGAACAAATCTTTTTTACTGCCAAATATTCATGCATTATCTTATTGCCAGTAGGCCAGATGTATTCATGAATAAGATTTCTATGATGCTAAAATTTACTTATAACTAATTCTTAATAAAATGTTTAACTAATTTAGTTGCAAAGACTATAAATAGTATATCTACTTTATACAAACTGATAGTTTGCGGATATAAGTTGTGTATCAAAAATTGTAACATTCACTGTTAATTAAAATGCAGAACAACATTTATTTGCATATATACAGTTCAAAATTTCTATGCAATATATGCTAATGAGTACATTTGAATTTTCTTCTTTATTTGTTTATTTCTTTTTTCTTTTTTTTTCTTTCTTTGTTGATAACCTTTAAATCAACTGTATAAGAAAAAATTGAAAGTCAAATATACGATCACAGTGCTTGCATATCTAATTAACTTTAATAATTTTAATATATGAGTAAATAAAACAAAAATTCACCAAAACATAAAAAAGAAAAAAAATTAAAAAATTAAAAAATTTAAAAAATAAAGCGTCTTCAAGAAAACAAAATTAATTTTAATTTATTTACATACTTTAAATCAGAACAGGTACTCACATGAATTTATATTTGTTTGGTAGACGCACAAATAGTACAAATAGTACTTTTGTACGGATAATTCCTAAATTTATCTGATTTTTTTCTCATAATATTTAATTAAAATCAGATAGATACACTGAATTCTTCAGTAATGAGAAAGTGCTAAAAATGTACATTTTAGATGACAAATCGTTTAATTGAATTGCGTGCATACTCTCTTTATTTTCCCATACATTTTTCTTGATTATTAAAAATTTTTTTTTGAAGTAAAAACTTTATTATTAAATTAAATTGTGGATATTTACTGGTTTTATCAATAAATTTCAACATTAAATTAATTAATTTTATTGAGTACATGTAGGTTAAAGTATTATATATTGATGACTATAGCACCACATGGTGAAGAAATTTAAAAAAAAAATATAAATTTATTAATCGATAAAATATATAATAATAAATAATATGTAAATAACCTTTCGGAATTTCTATCAAAAATTTAAATTACGGAAGTCAAATATATGACTAATGTATAAATTTCATTAATCAGAAAATCGTCCCGTCTAATAACGAGGAGTTTTATCTTTCTTAAGACATATCATTTGAATCTTCTTCACGGCATTCTTGACTTTATGTGTAAATGCATTGACAGGTCCCATTATAAAGGATTTGATTAAAGAATCTCCTGACAGAAATATTCTTCCGTGAGCAGATGATTGAGGTATTTCATTTACCTATGATATTCTTTACTGTCAGCAGTACACACATTATCGTTCTTTATCTTTCATATATTTAATGGCATACCTTGCCAACAGAATTGTGTAGCTCATTTTATTTACCAGCCCGATTGTAAATCGAAAAAAATTCTAACATTACCCTGACGTGATATAGTCAGATTCATGACATTTCTCATGGAACATTGCAACCAACGCGAAAAGATTGTGAAGAGCGTTTCTGTCGCAGTTGCGGTGATGCATGAAAGAAAGAAACTGTCGTATACCGAAGATATAGATTGGTAGATAGGCACATACTATCAGACATCAGAAGTTGTTGCTTATCTGTGAATTTATATACGAATATTGTAGTCGATTTATACCATTATTTACTTTTCTTTATACACTTCTACATAAAAAACAAATAACATTAAATTTCATGATATTTCAATTGTACTATTATATATAATTAGACATTATGATAATAAACAGAATGTTGATTCGCTCACAGAAAATTATGTTTCTATTTGATTTATGGACGTTTATATAGTACTCTTACATGTATAATCATCGTATATTATTATGAGTAATCATTATTTTACTTAATTAAAATTAATATACACTTGCATAAAACATGATATGCCGTTAGAAGTTAAAGATTTGTATTTAGTTCTTTGTCTTATTATAATCTTTTGTCTGCCAAAGAAAAGAAAAAATAAATTAAATTTTTTGAGTTATGGCATTTAAACCAGAGTTGTAAGAAGTCATAGTGGAAAGCAATAATTTTATATTTCATAATTAGATAAAACTCCACCTTTGAATTTACACCACCAACTTGAACCGTTATCAGGAAAAGCACTTTCTTTATAATTTATTCCTATAAAGGAAGCATTTTGTTCCTAATAAAAATGTTATCTACAAACGCATCCGTTCTCTTCACTATTTCCATACAACTTCATTAAAACTTTATGTTGACCTTCGCAACATGTGAAATTTTATGTAAAACATTTACAATAGAAGTTTTTATGGGACATCCATTTTTAGTTTAATAATTTCATATTATGAAAAATATATATTTCATGAAGTACTATGTGGAAAAGAAATAAAATTAGAATGTACTTAAACAAGAATCTAAAGAGTTGCATGCTTGCGTATACAATGATTGTATTATAAGGTTTCGGGTTAGGTAGAAAAAATTAGATATTTATGGACTTTATATTTCACCACAACCGAGACACAGAGGATCTATTGTGGATGACCTAAATTTTGTTACGTCTATTCGTCAGGTTCAGGACGCTGATGAGGTTTAGATTTTTCTGGATTCCATCTTCGAAATGTCTTCTGGATGTAGGTTGGATTACCCCAAGTATCGCATTCTAGTTTGAACGAAATAATCGTATCCACATTGAATATACTCGGAAGTTTCATCTTCATTGTTGCAATATTCGCATAGGTATATAATCATTAGATTTACCAATTTTAAATAAATGATTATTCATTCGACAATTTCCCGCGTGTATAGGCTAGTTATTGTTCTTAAGTCATTTTTAGCCAACATAAACCACTGTTGTGTTGTACACCTGGAGTAGAATTTTAGAAATTTTTTCGCCGCAGAGTTGTGATCTGTAATGTTATACCAATAGTTTTGCTGTTTTTTTTCTATTCTTTTGCTAATGTAGCAATATTTAACAATGAATTGATTATTTAATATTCACTCGAATCGAAAATAATTGAACATACCTCCATTGAATTAATCAATCAATACTTTATGGATATATACTTTATTTAGTCTGATCATTTAAACGATGTTATACCAGTTGATATATTGCGATATTAAAAACTTTGTTTATATATATATAATATCACTTTATATGAATTTAAAATAATATTTACTGATCTCGCTTAGTTCTTCATTATTAATTTTAAAAGACTGATTTCAAATCAGACTGTCATATTGTCTGTAAATTTAATTTCAATTTACATAATGTGCGTTTGATGATGATCAAAAATTTGAACGAGTTACTGCATTCCTTAATTTACCAATTTATAAATTATTCTTGTTTCATATGAATTGAATAAATTGCAGATTAAATAAAATAAAAAAATCGACAGATTTATCGAAGATATAGAAATGTGAAGATGTAGCTAACTGTACCGATGAAACTGGATATGTTTTCTTATTTGTTGTTTTGTAGGTATGCTACAAATATTATATATATAAATG
>JANSTX010053338.1:0-11480 GCA_027564355.1 Penthetria funebris | reverse complement strand
TTTTAATTAGAACAACATTTCTACAAAGATTTTAAATAATATTAAAAATTGTAATATTTGAAAATGTTGTACAAAATATATAAATAAATGTTTATAGTTAAAAAAAAAATAAAAAATCTAGTTATTTTAATAAAAGAAAACCAATTAGAACATCAAAAAATACAGTTCTCTGCGATAATAAATTACTATAGTTAACCTCAACTCGAAGTGTTATCAGTTAAAAATGTTCTACTTTCTGTCCTCAATTATATTTCGTTTTTATTATTATTTTTTTTTTACCACCTTAGCAACCAAATTGTACCATATCGGAAGTCTTAAAGTTTAATAGAAACGACCGTGCTGCATGTTCTGATGGAATGTCCATTGATTGCAACTAAATTTCTTGTGTGACGAAAGAAATCAACGTATCTTATAACATCATTTGTTTGTACACTTACTCGACGGCTTACCATAATGTTCTGGTCAATCGAAATAGGTTGACTGCTAACATTTGCATCATTTAAGACATGCCCAATAATACGTCACAGAAGTAGATGTTTGTTTACGCATAACATTGTTTGGATGTTAATATCATCGATTGACGTGGCCGTTGTTAATGTGTATTGTTAAATAATAATTAAAAACACAACATTTTCAGAGGTCGTCGCTGCGTAATGATGCAAAATGTTTGGTGCTTTTTACAGTTAGAAACGAACTAAATATTGTTCAGTTGATTGGTTACTTATTGTAAATGGTTGGATACTACAAAAGCATTTTATTTACAAGTAAATTCTGTCTAATTCCGGTGTACATCAATATATACATATACAAGCTGTTTAGTTGTTGAAGCAAAATAAACCAGATGATAATAACACTTTGAGTGGATCAATTATTTGTGTTTTTTTTTATCTGTTTTAATAGAAAAATTAATTAATTTGTAGTATTAAATACATACAAATACATCTTTGAATAATGAATACATAAATTCTAAACTAATTGAATTTTTTTTTAAGATGTATCATGAATTTAATATCCCTATAAACTATACGATTGTTCATTTATTCTAATTTTTAATTAAAATGTTTTTTCTTCTTCATTCTAAATACAAAAATATAATTATATATTCAATGGTAATGTTTAATTATTTTTTTATATAATAATTATTTAATAATTCTTACTGTCTATGACACAATATTTTTTATTCAATTTAAATATTACCTTCAAATATTTGTAATAGTAAAATTTTGGAATAATGTCTGATGAATATTATTAATAATATATGTGATCAATGTGTGTAGTTTAATTAATATTGTAAAACATTTGTGAAAAAATGTATACTATAAATTGTATTTGAATGGAAATCGGTTTTGTGGATAGTTTAAAATTAATTAAATATGAAAGTAAATATGTTATATGTTTATGATTATAAATGACCACTAGAGAATTTGTCATAATAATATTAGTAAGCAACACGGGTCTCATTAGTAATTATTAATAGTGAATTAATTAAATTAGTTTTTCAGCGGCTGGGACATTTGAAACAAGACTTTATATATATTATATGTATATAAAAGTATCTCATAAATTGTAATGATGATATTGATCGCTTACAAATCATCTGTAAATATGTTTAAAATAGAATTTAGCAGTTAGTGTTGTTGTTCCTATTGTTATTATAATATTCAATTTAAAAATAATATTGAAATGTATTTACGAGTACTACACTCTTCAAGAGTAAATAAAATTTAAAAATAAATAATAATATTAATAGGTATGTATATAAAATTTTAAAAAACTTATTGATCACAAGCATATTATCATTACCTATATAATAGTTGCATTATATTTAAATTATAAAAAAAAAAAACCAATGAAAAAAATTATAAAAATATTTAAGGCCTTTTTTTGACATTCTCCAACTATATAAAATTCATATAAAATTTAAATCTATAATTAATTATATTGATTATGTTTTAATACGACGTCCAAGACGTGTTACCGAATATTTTTGTGATTTATTTGAACGTAATATACCATTTTGTTTTGATTTACTTTCAAATAATACATCAGAATCTGTATCCGAATCAGATATTGATACACCACGTGTAACTATGTATTAAAAATAAAAATTATTGTTGTTTTTTGTTTTTAAATAAATATATATATATATATATATATATATTTATACACTTACATGATTTAATATCATCATCTTGTGTTCCTAATAATGCATATTTTTGTGGTTTTGCACGTACTCTTGGTTTATGTGTACGTCGACAAAGACATGTTATACCCCAACATATTGCCGATATAATTAGAAAACCAACAAATACTCCAATAACAACGTATAATATTGACCAATCTATATTAAATGCATAATATTCATAATCAAATAGAATAATTTTATAATATAATATATATATATATATATACCACAATTAGCCTGACCAATACCCCAAAAATAAAAAATATCAGGCATCCAAAATGTTTCACACATACAAGCCCTTGTTTCACTATTACAAATACCATGTCCTGAACAGGTATTTTGACAATATGTTGTCCGAATATCTGATATAGATGTACCTAATATTGCACTATCTTTCCAAAATTTATCAATTAACAATTTTTCAACATCTAAACCTGATATAATTTGAGTATGACCATCTGCGATCTACAACAAATTTAAAAAATAAAATACATAAATTTTTTTGTTTTTTTTTTATTTACTAAATACCATTTTTTCAACATAAAATACAAGAACAGCTTCACCAGTTTTCTGTTCAATTCTTAAATCTCTAACTTGTATTTTCGTATTGTCACCTAAAAGTAATATCAATTTTTGTTCTAACGATTCAAATTCAGCTTGTGTTAAAACTGATACACCAATTGTAAATGTTAATTCAATTAAATTCATTAAAAATGGATCTTGATGTACAATAATACTAACAGTATCTGTACCGCTAAGTCCTTGTGCATCAGTTACTGTTAATTTAAAAACGTATCTACCGGGAACAACATTTGTAAACTAAAAAAAAAGAAAAAAAAAAAAAAATTAATACACAAAATTAAATACAATTATAATTAAATATTAATTCCAATGAAATTATTACGATTAATACAGGCTGTTGAGAACTATTGCCAACAATTGTACCAATTGCAAGACTACTACTTTCACGTGTCCATGTATAATTAACAATGCCAAGATCATCTTTGGAATTTGTTCCATTTAAATATATTGAATTTATAGGCAGTGTTACACTTTGATCTCCACCACCGTTGGCTGTAAAAATATTGAATAGTTTTTTTTTTTTTTGTTTTTTTTCATAAATTTATTTCATAAATCTTACCAATTGGTGGTGTATTCGTTTCTAGAATGAAATAAAATAAATATATTTATGTAAAAAAAAAAAAAAAAACATTTATAAACTTAAAAACACAACAAACAAATACCTTGTACAACATTTATCCAAACTTTTGACGAATCATTATTTTTATTTTCATCAATAACATTTAATTCAAAAATATATGTACCAACTGTTAATGATGTTGCATTTGCAATTGACATTGTACCATTTATAATATTCGATTGTAATGGTCCAGATAATTGTGTCCATAAAAAACTATTTATTTTAATATCATCCGATGATTGCGAACCATTTAATGTTGCCCACATTTTTGGTAAATTAATTGTTATATTTTGTCCGGCATTTGCAATTGGTGGTAAATTTGTTGGCGGTTTCACAAAAACAAGTATTTTTGCTGAACTTGTTTGATTACTTGCGTCCGTTACTTTTAATACAAATGTATAGATACCCTCCTCCAAATTTGATAATTGTAAAAATGGTGTACGTGTATTTTGCATATCAACAGCTTTTGAATCATCTGTCGATTCTTTTGTCCATTCCCATGCAATAATTTCATGATCATCTGTACTTAATGAACCATTTAATGTTACATTATTATTTGGTAAGTAAACAATAACATTTGAACCTTAAAACCAAAAAGAACAACGGAATAATATAATAAAATCATACATAGTTACATCATTTTTTAGTAAGCAATGAGAAAAAAAAAAAAAATATACCAGCATTTGCTTCTGGTGGATAATCAGTGGCTTTTAAAACAGTTATAAAACCAGTTGTTGAATTTTTTGCACTATCCGAATCAGTGACCGTTAATCTAAATGTATAATTCCCAGGTACAGTTAAATCGGTTAATTGTAAGGTATTAGTTTCAGGTAAATTTGGTTGATAGCCAATTGGTCCTTGTATTAAATCCCAATGCCATAAAACAATTTGATCATCATCCTAAATTAAATGTTATATTTATGAAAATTTTAATTTAAAATAAATAAAATTAAAATCAATTTATACCTTACTAGAACTACCATCTAAAATTGCTTTACTTGTTGGCAATTTTACAGTTTGTTCACTTGGTGTTATAATAACCTCTGGTGTTTTATTTATACGTTTTTCTGGTAAAACGGTAACATTTGCATAAGTTTCACCATACGATCCATTACCAGTTACATTAACTTTAAACATATACAATCCTTCGGATAAATTTGATAATTTTATATTTTCCTTTGTTTGATCAGATATTGTACCATTTATATCATCACTCGGTTGTGATATTAATGTCCATAAATATTTATATTTATCACCTGTTGATTTTTCATCTGGTACAGTATACGCACCCAATGTAACTTCTTTTTCTGGTAAACGTACAATTTTCGATATTACCGATACGGTTAGATTTTTTACAGTGATTTCAATTTTTTTCTCACTATTACTGCCATCATCATTACTATTATTAATATTATTCGTAGTATCATCTAAATCTTCTGGCATTTTAATCTGTTTTAATAATAATTTTTCGGCTATTGTTACAGGATTTATATCCATGTCTAATTTTATACATATACCATGTTCGTTGCGTATAAAATCACTTATACAATTACAAATACCTTGTATTGATTTTGGTGCTAATTGTGAACATTTTTCATTTTTTGAACATTCATCTTCTAAACCAATTTCACAAACTTTTAAATTTGTTTCATGATATTTTGATTCATCCATTTGTAAATCACCATTATCATCATTAATATATGGATCGGATAAAAACCTATCATTATTATAAATGTTATTTCTATCAACAAAAAAATCATTTTTATCACCCAGTGATGATGATGATGATGATAATAATGGTGATGATAAAGATTTATCTGAATATTGTCCACCATAACTATTATCATCATTATATTTATCTAAATACATTTGTTCTAATTGAATATTATTATTGAAATTACCATCTTCAATACTGGATTCCTTTAAAATATCTATCCAATTGTCATCTATAGAAAATTATGTAAATATTAAAATATTTATATGGAATAAGTAATTACAAAAAATAAAATAAAGTACCTTCTGACACTGGATTCACTAGAACCATTTGTAATTTAACTGTTATATTAGATCTTTTTAATGGTAAACATAATTCATCACTGATACATTTTACATGATAACATGTTTGATTATATATAAACGCAACATTACAATTGTTTCTTTGTTGACAACAACCAACGACACATGGCCATAATGAATTACTACTTTGATACTCTGTATAATTTCCGGCCTTATTATTTCCTAATTGAAAGAAATTTCATATATCTTTGACCATCCCAATAAATAAGTTATTCAAATTAAAAATTAGCTTTAATAAAATATTTAATTATAGATATTAATAATACTGTTTTTATGTTATTATTATATCCTCTTCGAAGGTGTTAAATAGTATTTAATGTGTAATGATATCAGTAAGAAATATTTTTTAATTATTAATTGAATAAATAAACACATAAATTAAGAGACTAATTATGTTCAAATTGTGCTATGTAAAATATACCAAGTTTATTGATGAGATGTCTAATACCCTAGACAAGACTGACCGCATATCATTTGCAAAATTGATTGCAACTGGGCGCGTGAAACAGGGGTTACCCGAAAGTGCGTAGACAATCAACGTTCATATTGGAGGGTCTCTGGTGTTACTGGGTGTGGCAACAGTAACCGTTCAAATCCAGAGCCCAACATAGCGAGTATGTGGCGCTATTAAATTCAAACAGCCAAAATGTCAGATTGCCGAACATGAGTTGCCATACAAAAAAGCTCAAATTAGTTCACGACAGCTAGATGTAAGAAATATCTTCAAATGTCGTAAAGTCGGATGTAAGTTTAGCAGACTGCCACTTAGACTATAAATTAATACAGTTCAAAGTACTAAGAATTTAGTCTCAGATACCGAATTGGATTTACACAACGACAACTCGGCACCAACATGGAAAAAGAATATATTACGATTTGCTTGGAATATCGATGTTATATTAATTAGGATCAATAATTGTTAATGGAAATGTAACATCACAAGATTGATATTTGTTCTCTACCTGACACGAGAAATAAAGGAAAAAGCACAAATAGATACAATGACTATGTTATCATATATAGAGGCAAGGATAAGGACAAACGAGCTCATTCGAGTGTTAGTTTTACTTTTGCATTATCGATTTGAACAGAACATATATAATATAAAATACCAAAGTGATAGCTTACTTACAGTATCTTTTAAACTCGGTAATAATTAAATGCCATATAGTCTGTACTTATGCGCCGGATGTTGATAAACCACGAGAAGAAAATGAGTCATTTTATGATGATTTGCAGCAAAGAAAAGGGAAAGGTACTTGTGCTGGAACGTAAACAGATACCCATAGATTGGAGATCTAGTGTAACAATAATTATGTTTAAGAAGGACAGTAAAACTGATCCGTTAAACTATCGTGGTATCGCCAAGGGTATAACTTTATTAAGTGCTGTTCAGAAACTCCTCACCAAAATTATTGGCGTTGAAATCACGTCCAAAAATGAGATTTGCAATGAACAGAACGGTGTCAGAAAGTACAGATATAGATTTGCAACGTTAATTATTTACATTTAAACAAGATTGTGAAAGCTTAAACATGTTGATATCTACCATGAAAACAAAATCTATTATTATAACCAAAGAACCAATAAGATGCAAACTAGTGATAACTATCAATTGAGCAAGTCATGAGCTGCCATTCCTTGGGGTGCAGAAACAAACAGATAACGCAGAAGTTTGCTATCAAACCTATAAGGCTGTATCAATGGATAATTGAAAATTAAGATAAGACAAAACATTTTATAATAACTTAAGTTTGAAAAACTACGAATTAGATTGCAAGACCAAAAGAACGAAATGGCTATGAGATTATTATAATATTATACTCATAATTCTTTTAGTTTCTATATGTAACATAAACACAATGTAAGATAAACAGTTAATACACAATTTAAGATAAACAGCTATTAAGATAAAAAAAATATGTTGGTTGAAAAAAAAAATAAATTAATTATTTACTCGTACTTTATTATCGAATGTACTGATAAAATTTATTTTCTTATTTTGTACTTTAAATATGTAAGTATAGTATTTATGAGCATCGTGCATAAAACAAGATTAGTAATCAATTTTTAATTCATCAAAATTAAGAGAATCAAACATACATAATGGGATAATTTAGAAAAGATTCCCAAAAAATATGCGGTTATTCATTTTAGACACAAAGTTAAAACATTCAAATGGATCACAACTGATCACCAAATTGAAAATTTTATAATTATTTTGTCGTTTATCACAATTTATCTCTAATTACGAATACTTTATTGTAACACCTCAGACTTGTGTAATACAGGTGCTTATATATAGGAATTAGTATAACTTTAAAATTTATGTTGATAAATCATCAATCACTCCTATTCAATACTACTAGTTTCGTTCATTCAAGTGTGTACACAAGTTTACAACACAAAACTTGAAATTACAAATTATAGCCACATTTATACCATCAGTTGGTAGTTAATTCAAAACAGAAATATTGTCATCATTTTGTATAGTATTTAATTCAGATACAAACGACCCCATGACTTTAACATTTAAAAGGTTGAAGTACATAAATCATGGTCTACAAATTTGTAAAAAAAAAAACCAATTGAATCACCTAAGGTAACGAAAGGAGTGATCGACTCGAGGTTTCTCAACACATCTTTTTACATCCAAGTGGTAGTACCACCGATAACACTCAACCATGATTTATGTCAGTAAATTGCGGTGTGATCGAGGTTCACATTTAATGTAACATGCATATTAGAGATGGCAAAATAAATATAGTAACGCGTGTAATTGAGGCGTATAAAATTTTCAAATTCGAATCCCCTCTATTCAATCCAATACGATGTTGATCATTTTCTCGTGACTCATAATAGTTTTAGTTGGTTTTCTTTTTCAAAACAAAATGAATTTAATATTGAATTATTACCCGATACCCCATTAAACTCCAATTACATTTGCAATACATATAATGCATATCCCTAATTGGTGGAATCCACAGAAACAATTTAAGGAAACAAACAAACATATGGTAATATAAACTGATATAATTATGTCATATAATATGCCTAATATATTGTTTTGTTTAAATGTATTTTTTTTAAAAAAAAAAAACGATTTTAAATGCTTATAATAAATAAATGTGTAGCTAATATTTTAATTTAAATAAATAAATTTTCCATTATCAGTCTGATACTTTGAAAAATCAATGCGGGTAATTTCTTTACATATTCTGTGTATCAAGGGGTATCAAACAGAATGTAAAATGTACTTTTCTTCAATTATATTTATTATAAATTAATTAAATGTAAATTTTATATTTAATTGTACTCACCTATAGGAGCATAATCTTCAAATACTTTGTGCATAATTTTTGGACAATATGAACCAATGTTAAATGATGAAATACGTACAAATAATTGAATGATTATAATAAAAAATATAAAATTAAAATAAACTAATAAATTCATTTTTAATACAGAAAATTAATAAATAAAATAAATTAAACACAACAAAAAACACAAAACAAAAACAATTTAATAAACTTGTAAAAGGAACTGGAAAAATCTTATCACAAATATTATTATGAATAAAATGTTCAATTTTTAACAATCGAAATCGTCACACACTTTAAAAAAAAAAATAAACTTATCACTGTGCTACAAATTATTATAGCAATTGTTAATAACACTATATCGATTAAAATGTATACAACATTAATTTAATAAAATTTTAAAATATAAAATTTCTTTATTTTATTATAAGATATTTAATTTTGTATTCTTTCCAGCCAAAATGTCTTGCTTGTATTATTTTTTTGTTTGATATATTTTGACGTTTTATTTAATATTTTGAGAGTTACGTATTTCATTGATTAATACAACGAATTATTTTGGAGATTTTTTTTGTACCAGCTCCATCTGATATGACGATATGTTAATAAAATGACAAATTGTATCGTAAATTATTTGAAATATTTAAATGCCGATGGGCAGTTTGGTTTTATAGTAAACATGAATGAATCATTTTGGAATTAAATGTTGCATTAATTATTTCTTCTATTTCAATTTTTTGATTATAAATGCTAATAATTATTCAGAGATCGGCCCTTTCGCTTCTCTCTATATTTGTCACTATATGCATTTATGTTGTTCATTTTGAACTGCCCGATAACCAATTGGTTTGTGGGGCGATCACATTTTTTGTTTTGCATTATTTACAATATTTAAAGTTAAGTAATTTTTACGCTGAGTTTCGCATATCTTAATCTGCTTTTAGTAATTTGATTGGTAATTATTGCAAATTTGAAACTACCTCGAATATAGTTGTTGTTTAAATTTTATACTTCAATGTTATTTCGGATGACCATATATTTCACCATTATGATGTCGACTGTATATAATTTCTGTATACGATTTTTTTTACAGCTCAATATTTAGTGTTCAAACAATATAGTTTCAAATACCTTTACCTATATACTTTTGATGGCATTTTTTCGATAACATAAAGCCCCAGACATCGAGATCTGCACTTGATTAATTGCATTTAATTCGATGTTGAATATCATCATCAATTTTATCGTTTATTGTGATAGCTGATGATCAACAAATATTATCAATTTTCAGTAATGGGGAAGCGGATGACCGACTATTATAATATTGTGTGTTTACAGTAGAATCGTTGGATTTCTGTTTTAGTGTGACTGATATGGATATGTAGCACCCGTTGTTGACCTCCAATATCACGAACTTTACAATATGATTTTGTTTTCCAATTCAATTTGAAGTTTGATTCCTTTGCACGTTTCATTACAGCTTACGGACTAAAAATGTACTGTACATTCTTTAATTTAAATATGTATTTCTATTTACATTAAAAACAACAAACTACTTTAATTCTAGATTTATTTTCATTTTCTTTTTGTAATTTTCAATCAATCAATAAATTAAGTATCTGAAATTGCTTTTGTAAATATTATGGGTTTTTTTTTTTTTTTGTTTTTTTGTTTTATAATTCATTCATAATAACAAAATTAATTATTATTATTTTTTTTTTTTAATAGTCGGATGATCATCATTATAATATATTAATTTAAGTATATATTAGCTTAACAAGACATAAAAGCTCTATGTTCAACAGTTTCTATTTATATTTAATAATTTCGGTGTTAATATAATTTCTAATAAAATTCTCTATATATAGTTAGTAGTTTAAAAAAAAAAAAAAAAAATTTAAAGCTTAGATAGTAAATTAATTAATTAATTAAATCAATCAATTAAATTAATATTATTAATAATTTAATTGATAAACTAATGTAATAATATAAATTTTTTTGTGTTTTGCATCTATAAATTCTAGAGCATTTATTTATTAAAATTTCTATTAAAAAAGATCGGAAAAAATAGTCCCCCCCAAACAAAACAAACCCTATAATTAATTCGAATATTTTTTTTTTATTTTTGCCCATTTATATAAATTGCATGTTTATTTTCTAAATAATAAATTTATATAATTTATGTAAATGGCGTTGTGTCGTTCTTTTGTATTAAAATGTACTTCTTTAATTTTTTATTTAATTAATTAAAATGTGTGCTATTTATTTATTAAATTTATATGTACTAGTGTGTTATTAAGTGTCTTTTTTTTTTTTGTAAATATAATTTACTATAAATTTGTATTATTTTAAATTATTTAATATTTTTTTAAGCTATTTTTAATTATCAATCGTTTAATTTTTATTATTTTCTTTTGTTTTTATCAAATTTTAATAAAAACAAAATATCTCTCTCTTTATATGAATTTATTAATTAAATTATATTGGAAATTTAAATTAAAAAACAGTAATAACATTGTAAATAAGTGGATAATTTACATGCAAAATAATATTAGAAATCAGAAATAAATCACAGTTAAAATTTAAAAAACTCCTAAATAATTTGACTAGGAAAAAGTAGATTGATAAATTAACATATTTTATCAATTATTTAAAAAAATATTTAAATAATAATATTAATGGGATAATATAATACGAA
>JANSTX010053327.1:0-11480 GCA_027564355.1 Penthetria funebris | reverse complement strand
TTAAAAACGAAATAATCAAGATAATAAAAAATAAGAATACATTAGAAATTAAATAAAATTTATTGTTTTAGGAATTCGTTTGCAAAGATCAAGCCATCATCCCCTTTATATTTTGTTTTTTTCACAGGCAAATTTATAAGGGAGAAATTATTTAAATGAAGATGTATATAATATATATATTTGTATATATAATATATATATATATATATAAATTTTATAGATGGGAAATAAAAAGTTTATATAATATACATCTTATAGCCTTCTTGTTCCTATTTGGTTTTAAAAAAAACTCATATATAACATCATAATATGCTATGAAATAGGAAAATATGTAAAGAAAATAGAAAATATAAAGAAAAACCTAAAATATTTAATATTGAACATTTGACTTATCAAAACTTAATGTACATTTTAAAAAACGAAAAGAAAAAAAAAAAAGATTTGAAATGAGAAGAGCTCCAAATTTAATGTATGGCAGTAGGTACGTACGACCGTACACATAAAATATCCGAATTTACAATATTGATGTCTTAAGTTTTTCTGTTTATTTTTATACATTTTTTTTGGGAATGTTCATGATGGGGGTTATTATTTTTCTTCTAAAAAAACAAAATAATGCTCAAGGAAAAAAGTACCGAAATATGTACAGTATCGTTGCATAATATATGAATTTTTGAATTTTGCTATATATAAATATAGTATTTATGTATTAATTAGAATTACTAACAAATTATATATGAATACAAATACATCTAGAATATTTTTATAGGTTCCTCTTAATACATTTAATCTTAATTTGACCATACCATTTGTATGCAACGCAATTGCTCGCTTGTGATAACCATTCAATTAAATAATGTGCGGGTGTGTTTATATATGTAATAAGTGTAACAGAAAAAAATTAAATTTTTTTCATAACTTATTCTCACAATTACACATTCTAAATTGACTGCATTTTCCATATGTTTATATAGGTTAACATTTAACACAGAAAAAAGCTTTAAAAAATATATTAGTGTAGAAAAAGCTTTAACCACAGATGAATAATAAAGATGATTTTTCTGAATGTATTTTGCTAATGCTTATATAGGTTAATATAGGTTAATTGCACTTAATCTAGAAAAAAGCTTTTTTTTTAAAATAAATAACTGTTTAAAAAGGTTTTATTTTATATAACTGATAAAAACGCGTTCAATATTAAGTGGAATAAATTGTTTTTTTTTTTCAAAATGTCTGAATTCAAAGTCCGCCACGTTCAGAATTTTAGTTGTGATGTGTGAAATTTTGGATTGTGACCGAAAACAGAATTAGAATCGAAGTCGAAGTTATATCTGTAAATTAAATTTATTATCGAATTTTGAGTTGTAGTCGAAGTCAGCATTCAGCGTCTATTCAATTGAAAATCGGGTGATTTGTTGTCAATGATCTGATTTGAAATTGTAATCGAATGTCAGTGGTAAGCGTTTTAAATTTAAATCATAATTACAATTCTAAATGTATAGTTTAAATAAAAGAGACGAATCCAATAAAACTCATAATCTTTAGGATGGAATTGTCATAGTCGGGTCATTCGGAGGTGATCTCTGATTTTGAGTCACAATTAAATTTGGGGGCTAATTTCGAAGGCAAAATTAAGGTCAGTTTCTGAGTCGAATATGTTTTATGTAGATACCTAAAAATGTAAATCTCTTTCTACTGCATTCGTTAACTAAGAAATATTGATTTGCATTGTTACGATTTGCATAACAATATAGAGGGTTTAAAATCTATCATTTCATTGAAGAACTAAAATATAGTATTTATTGAAATTAAAAACATAATAAACAATGTTCGATTCCATTTTAGTATCGATGTGGGAAATATAATGAAAAATTTTGTTTAATCAATAAAAAAAAAATTAAATTGTATAAAATATTACGCATTTAATAACTTTCTTGACTTGTTTGTATTATATACTTAATTACCATATACCCATAAGAAATATATTTATTTGGTAAACAATTTTTTAATTGGAAGCAAATTATTAATATTAATAATTTTTATTTTATTACATCAATTAAAATAACATTTTTATAGTTTCAGACAATAAAATGTTAATAACATCTATAATTCTTCTTATTACGAGTATTTATTATTTTTTCATTCTCACACAGAACTATAATAAAAACCAAAGGTTATTAAGACGATATATTTATAATTGTGTATTTATGTACTTTCAGAAGAGGATATATTTTTCGTTTTTAAAAATAACTTCTTCTAAACCAAAAATATTATTTCAGTTTTTGTTTTTTTTAAATATTCATATGTTACTCTTATCCAAAGTTGTTGAATGTGTGTGAAACACATGTTGCACAATTTCAGTGTTCTGCGAAATTGTTTGACCTTTTTTTTTTGTTTTTTTTTTCTTTTAAAAAAAATTAACTATAGTCCGTATATTTTAGAAAGACCGGTTAGTAAATATATTATAGTTTATGAACAAACAGAAGTTAAAATCTAAGAAAAAAAATGCTTTCAAACAAGATATTTATGTTGTGAATTAAAATCATAAAAAAAAGTACTAACAATAAGTTAGAATTTTAAAAATGTAATTTAACATGTTATTTTTTCAAGTTATTATATACACTGAAAGAGTTATACAACGCAAGAACTTAAAAATTAACTAAAGCTAAAATTCATGGTTATCTTTAGTTTGCTATAGTAAACTTAAATGTATTTCCATTTCCATACAAAGAAAAAAATACTGATATTGGAGACGTAAAGTTATTTATGACTTCCATTTCTAATCGATACCAAATATATGTGTGAGGTTACAAAATTGAGTGTATAAAAATTTAAAATGTTTTTGCACATTCACAAAGAAAAATAATTTCAAATACCAGGCACAATTATTTCTTAATAAGAATTCGAAATAATCATTGTGAATTTTAAGATTTTTTCATTGTGAACGTTATTTAATAAAGATTCACAATTATTTTTTAAAAAGAATTCGAAATAATCATTGTAAATTTTAAGATTTTTTCATTGTGAACGATATTTAATAAAGATTCACAATTATTTTTTAAAAAGAATTCGAAATAATCATTGTAAATTTGAAGATTTTTTCATTGTGAACGATATTTAATATAGATTATTTTTTAATAAAACAAGACGACCTTATTTGGCCAAATTTTGCATGTTTTGCTCTATTTCTAACAAAATTAAAAATTTTGCTAAAGAACATTTTATAAATTTGTCGAATTTAAAGATTTTTTCATTGTTAATTTGGGTGATTTCTACGCGTCAATCATCATTCACAATGGTACCGTTACATGACACTTAATTTATTATTTGAAAATTATTTAAATTATAAATTAATTATTAAAAACCTACAATTTTAAAATGTTTATAGAAATTGTGGTTTTGAAAGTTTATCAATAGAAATTGTGTTAAAAATTTCACTCAGAATGCAGAGTCACAAAATTTCGTTTTAGAGTAAGTTGTTATTTAATTTACAATAAATATGCAACCAGTCGCAGTTACCCGCAGTTACAGACATAAAAAAAAATCTTATTTCTCACTTCTTTTGTGTATATTTCTTTTTTCTATAATAATTTTTCTGAAAAAGATATTTGGAGGCTTTAGTTTAATGTTCAAGTGAAACAATGTTATATCTGGAATAATGATACACCAACAAAACGCATCCAGAATATAAATTCTGAATTTTTTCTTTCCTATTGTAGTATTTTATTTTTTTTTTTTCAGTTTCCTTTTAACTATGACTAAATATCTATATGTTCAAAGGATTTGTTTCCTCTCTACATGATATTTTTACGATACATTTACATATGGCTTACATCATATTATACCATACAATCGAATTGTGTAATAAATTGTTATAATGGAAGTCCAAGAAATATATAGGTGGAAGCAATATTTTAATAATGCTGCAAACTACTACTACTCCACATTCTGATGTTTAACATACAGGACAAAAAACAAGATGTTAAATAAGATAGTTGGTCTAGATAACATCCTTTGGGATTTGTGACAATTTGTGGGCAAAGTTATCGCTTACGATATTATTTATAAATAAAAATATGATATTAATATTGTTTTAACTATAAAGTAGAAAAGTCAGTCAAGCATTTGCGAACAGATTGTGAAAAATTCCTACATTCATTATTAGCCAATTTGATTTTAATACATAATGTCGGTGTCCAATAGCTTATTATTTAAAATCCGAGCTTATTATGAATTTACTGAGATTGCCCTAGTACAATTCGAGTTGGTGAATTATTGTTGTTCCTTTTTTCGATGTCTAACGAAATGTAACGTCCGTGTATAACGATGGTTGTGATGATGGTTTGTTGCAAACTATGCATTTCATGTTGATTCAAAAGTGTTTACATTTTCATATTTTTTGTTGAGCTATTTAGTCACCAAATTTCAACGGTTTTTAGTTTGTCGGGTATGGAGGTCCTCTGTTTCGAAGTAATGACATATGGAATTTGATTTTGTAAAAATTGTTATGTCAGTCGAGTTTTTTAACACTTGCTCATTCACTTTAATTGGTCGATAAAAATGATCGAAGTGTAACCATTTACAGATGAATTGGCAACCATAACGTAATCATTGGCATGTTTATGCATTTGAACTTTTTTTTAGTATTTTCTGTTTGAGTCATAAATGTGGATCAGTTGAGATATTTATTTAATTTATTACCAACACAAAAGGATTATTTTCTATTTAGTATTTTATAATGCTTTAATTTTCATTATGCGTCATATGCTTCAGTCATGAAGTCGAACAAGGACACATTTTTGTGTCGAATTGATTAACATCTTGAGCTTGTTCAAACTATATTTTATAATTCCCACAGTATCACCGGAACCACTATCACAGAATATGTCACTTGTGTGGCGTTGTGATCGTGAATGCATGTGTTTATTAATGCATGTTGTCCATTGCAATTTAGTGACGATATTTGTTAAGGTTTTTAAAAAATTTGAACTCAGACTAATATATGTATTGTGCTGTGATCGATGTGCTAATGATTGAAATACCTTATGTTGTATAATTTTTCATTTTACCCTCCATGTACGTATGATTTATTCAAGTTGAATAAGCATATTATACATACTTTCATTAAAATTATTATTAAAAAATGTGCGTTTCAGATGATGAAATGAGGAGGAATCGGAAATAGTAAATAAAATACAATAATATGTTTCCCATGCTTTTTGAATTGATTTGATTTCATTTCTTTATATATATTGTTATTCATATGGACCTTTCCACAGTCATTATAATCATTGCAGTCAGTCAATTATACTATACTATTATGCGTCACAAATATTTACCATTATATAGTCAGTAAATTAATAAACTTAACTTGTTCTGTGTATATACGGATGGATAATATGCTGAAGAGAAAATTATATAGAATTGAATAATTTTTTTGATTCATTCTTGTATAGACCTTTTCGGAAATTCTTGTGACGGCTTTCATACTTTATATGAATTTGTTTCTGAATTAATTATGGATGACTTTAAGAAATCACAAATTTTCATATGAACTGTGTGATATTCGTATAGATTGTAGACCATCTTAACACCTTCAAGTCTCAAGGGGGCACTCAGATGTTACTTTGCCATTTCTAATAGGCATGTAACAAAAAATTTGAACTTAAATAATTATAAAAATTTATATAAATTTATCAACTGAAAAATATTGAATCAATTGTATAAATTATCCAATTATACATTTGAATATTTCAGTAAAATGGTGCATAAATTCCCAGCTACTTAAATTTTTTTCTTGTTTATACTAATGTTATTCTTTATGGAATACCCTTTAATGTTCCGTCCCCAATTAGCAATTAAATTTAAATCAGAGAATTGTCCAGATCATCGCGATGCAACCTCACCATGACCCCGGATGGTCTTTTGTCGAAATAGTAAGAATGATGCAGAGTGCTGTCATCAGCGTAGCTGTGAATTGGGCTCGCCCAGTTACTGATAAGAGGTTTAATGAAAATTAAAAATAGTGTAGGAGACAACACGGAAACCTGGGGAATACCTGCATCAAAATGGAAACCATCAGAACTGACGCCACCGAGAACAACCCGAATCGTGTGACCCTTCAGAAAATTAGAAATCTACACCCCCAAAACAGGATGAATACCTAAAGAGACCAGTTTCGATAATAGTGCCCCATGCCAAGCTTTGGATATGTCAAGTGAAAGCAATCGATTCTCATCAAACATGTGCAAACTGCTACTCCAAATTTCAGTCAGAAAGGTCAAAATATCACCCGTTGATCTTCTGGATCGATAACGGTATTGACGATCATGAATAATTTTTCCCCAGGTAAGAAGATATTATCTTGAAGTTAATAATTTTTTCCAAGACCTTGGATAAGTTTGAAGTAATGGCTATAGATCTGTAATTGGATGGATCCGATTTAGAAACATTTTTTTATAAATAGGCTGGATCCATGCGGATGGAAAATGACCAGATTGAAGGGAAGCAATATATATATGTAACGAAGCGGTAGAGAGAGAGAAGACGCACATTTACGCTGAACTATGGCCGGAATACCATCAGGTGCTTTGTTAGTATCTAGATTTTTTAGAATTCTGGTAGTCGACCATTCCATTCGTCACCTGTAGATAAAAATAAGGTACCTGTCACATATATGGAAAAAATGGGTTGAGTAACCTCGATGGTTGTCGACCACTTCATTCGTCACCTGATATAGATGCATATAAGGTACTCGTCACATATATGGAAGAAAAAAAAACCATTTACCATGAGGTGAACAATAATCTACAAAATTTCTCACATTTTTCTTATTTATTCCAAGTAAATCGTGTACACACGTACATCTATAGGTCTTAATGTTTAACAACAAAAAAAAAAAAATTAAGTCTAAATAAAGCATTTTGTTACATACATAAATAAGTTAAATAATGTTGAGCAATATTTCTTTGAAAATTCTGCGAACGAAGAAGTAAACGGAAGTAATTATTTTGTGATGAATGATTTGAATGGAAATAAATATGTAATTTGATGAATTTAATTTATAATTTGATGATAATATAATGAGATGATAATGTGGTTGATGATGTTGATGATGGATATGGTAATGATGAAATTCCATTGATGAATCAGTATAAATTAATTAGCAAACAACGAAATATCCGTAATTGACATTGTAAATTATTCTTAACAATTATACGAACATTTTCGTTTCAAATTTAAAAGCATAATGACTAATTCAAATTTGTTTGAATATATGGTCATTGATTTAAATTATATAAACTAAATTAAAATTCAACCAAAATAATATTAAAAGTTTTATTATTTATATACTCTTAGATTTTTATAATATTTTTTTTTAATTAATTAGACATATTTACTTAAAAATATAAATGATAATGACAAAAGACAGACAGTTTCACTAAAAATTCATTAGTTTTTTCGTTGAATGAATGAATGAATATATTAATGAGTGTAACGAAATTTGGCAATTAATTAATTTAATTGTCTCATAAATTTTGACTATATATGGAAATTAACATTAAAACATATCTTTACCGCTTATTAAATTACAATTAAAATAAGCTGCCAGACATCACACTAAATGATCTAGAATTATATATTTGTCAATCTTGACGTATATATACTATATAAAATTAGCTATCGATTAAGCATATATATGACGATGACCGTATCCACATAAACATGGTTGAGTGAATACATCTACAATACTTCAGAAAATTTTGTTTTTTTAAAAAAAAAAAAAAAAAATAGTTTGATGTGAAAGTTTATCCAAGAGTATTATACTAAAGTTGCTGAAGTGTTGAAATAGTCTTCCTCATCTCAGTTGTCAATGAGTTAAACGTAAATTGATTCGAAAAGTTTGACCACAATCGATAGTTGAGCATCACAAGATTTTAGTGTTATTGGAGGTACCAGGTCTGAACTTACAACATTAGTCAGAGCCCTAATGACATCAGTGTCTGATATATATATAAATTTTCCACATTGATGCCAATGACAACTTAATTTATGACTTCATATTTGTAGGTAATATTGTAAGTATCGGGAGTCGGAAAAGTCAGACCAAGAAGAATGTATTTCACCAGTGGGTCACTCATAACAAAAAAAGTTATATGTTTTATGAAATATTTTAATTAATTAAGCTTTTGGTATTTTTTATTAAATTAAAAAATATTCCGAACTGAATTCGTATTTTAACTTAATTTGATTGGTTGTTGCGTTGTGAAATTAATCCCATGGTTGCGAAAATAAATTCCTTTCATAAAAGAAAATTACCTAGAAAACTTACATTGTATTTGTATTTTAGTGTTACAAGAACTTAAGCTTTTTCATATTTAAATCAAAAATATCCCTTTTATTTTGTGATTTTTTTTGGCGGTATTTAAATATTCGTGTTATTTTTAACTACATTTTTCTACTATTATTAAATAATTTACTATATCAATTATATGTTTCAATTATAAAAATGACAACAATTTTTCAAATATTGGTACTCCGTTCGTTTCTGAACGCAGTATCAAAAGTGTTCCAATTTAGCCGAAAAATAACATACAACAAACGGCAGAATTATCTGCAAATTAATATAATCGTCGTGCAGTTGAACCAACATTTTCTTGTGAATTGTTTTCGGATTGAATATATAAAATGCATTTTTGTCATCCATTGATGATTGTTCCGTGGGTGTCTGAATTTGAATAATTTTAACATATTTTATCTTACTCTATCTTGTTCGGATCACAAATATTGATTATTAAAACTTTGTTTTACAATGTTGCCTGGCAGGAAACCACTACCATGATCCATATGTGATATATCCGTTGTTCGTTTGTTCAAGCATAATTTTAAAATTCCAGGTTCCACATATTGTGTCCGTTTACGTCAGCTATAAAAGTCGTAATCGTATTCTATTTTCAATGATATATTCGGAAGCGTATTAATAAATTTGCGTATATATGAAAGAGTGTGAATTTATTATCAAATTTCACGACATCAAATTATTTTAATATGAAATGAAAAATATTTTCTGTGATGGATAGTTGACTGGACTCTTAAAGTGATAATCAATTTTTTCTTTATTTATAATAAATTTATTGATATACGAGTAATACTTTACATGTTATGAATGTAATAAAATTGTATTTGAATATGAATAAAAATATAAACATTTGTGTTAAATTTTAAATTTATTAGTTAATTGATTATTCATTATTATTATTATTATTCAGAATCAAGTGACAGTTGATTATTATTAAATAAAATAAATGTTAATATGTATATAAAAAAAAACTTATTGATGATGTTTTGAATTTTAACAAAATTTGAATATTTAAAATTCACTATATAACATTCACGTATGTATGTCATTCATATGTATATATATAAGAGTATAGTGTAAAATAATTTTAATTTTGTATTATATGCATTTTTCAATTGTAAAATAATATTCTAACGGAAATAAGTTACACTCTTGTATTATGGACTTATTATATTTAAATAATTCCAAGTCGTTCTAAATATTTATAACTTTTGTTGCATGACGTTTATATGCGTCACAAACAAGCAACAAAAATCGTCTGAAAGCATCATCTCGACATTTACTCCACGCGAGAGCTTAGAACATCAACAAACAACCGCCATTTTTCACGATCTCACTTCACTCATTTCACTTCATCCTAATCCACGAGTGCCAGCCTCCTTAATGATAATTCTTTGCCACATTGTTTGAGGACGACCGGGTCTTCTAATACCCTGACGATTCCTTTCAAGTGCGTATTTTGCAATATCATCGACCGGTCGTCTCAGTATATGGCCGATCCAATCCCACTTTCTTCGGCTGACAATTTTGTTCATCGCCTCAAGATCTGAAAGTTTTTATAAATTCTCATTCCATGCACCTATTGCCGCTTGAATTTGTTACTCGATTTTATTTGTCACTTTCCAAGTTTCAAAGCCATACAATAGTACCGATAAACAATTTGTTTTAAAAATGCACAACTTTAGATTTACCCATACTATGTAACGGCGATGGCAATATTAGTCAGTGAATGCATGTCGAAAGGTGGCATCAATCATTAATGAAGTAAAATATCCTTTCGAAGAAGTTAATTTAAAAAAAAAAAAGGTGTACATTTTTCATGTAATAATCCCGAAAAAGTTATCAAATTTGTAAAACAGATTCGATTTCCGAATGATTTCTATTTATACATAGAGAAAGATGTCAATTTTGAAAAATTTATAGTGTATATTTTTTATGTAAATATCATTTAGTCGCGGAAATTTATCAAATTTGTAGAAGAGTTCGATTGGTCTTCTCGAATTCCGTTAATTTTATTTAGAAGTAAACCCAGTTCCTACGCAATGTTTTTATTTTCGGTAAACTTAAATATATCCACTGTTTCTGTAAATTAATTTAATTGGTTAATTAATTGAATTGAATTCACTAACAGAATTTATAATTTGTTATTGATTAGTGGAAAATGAGCAAAAGATAAAAAAATAATCATTAAAATATCGTACACTTAGTGTACGATTCTAACTCTTTTATTATCTATTTACCAAAATTTAAGAATTATTTCCATTTGTTTAGAAACTTTTAAAACTATTTGCAATAAAAACATATTTTAGAATTACCAGGAAATCTTTATACATATTTATTTTTGCAATTTTTGAAAATATTGAAATTTTTTTTTGTGAACAATTTTAAAAGGCATTACACAATTGGACCTTTTGTATTCTCTTAAAAATTTCAGAAATATTTTATAACAATTAGAAATCTTTAAAAAATCTGAGCTGTTAAACGAAACCAGTTTTTTGGACATTTGTGTATATGTTGAAATCGCTTAAATTCTATTGAAAATCAATTTGAAGTGTTTTTTAAAATATTTTTGAAAAAAGTTTTTGAAATTATTTTTAATATTTATTAATCAGTAGAGATATTAATTTATTTTGATATGTTTTTCTAAAGTGTTCAAACTTTAGATTATCATCATTTAATTTTTTTTTTTTAATTGTTTGATTCCTCCAATATGACGAAAACTTTTCCATTTGAAATATTTGGAAATATTTGTAAATTTTGATAGTCATCTATAGAAATTTTTAAAATCTATTAAAAGTACATTTTGAAATAATTTTAAATTATTTTTAAAATCGTCAAAAAACAAAGCATTTCAATGTATTTAAAAACTTAAAATTTATTTCAAAATAGTATGACACTTTTATAAATCTATTGAAATCAATATGATATTTGAAAATTAGTCAGTGTTCTTTTTAGGAATTTGCTAATTTTTTTTTTAGAATACATCAACAATTATTAAAATATGTTTTAAAATTCTGCAGAACTATACGATAATTAATAAAATTTTTGAAGTACTTATACTCGAACATCATAATTAATTGTACGTGATCAATATATCATTAAAATTATAATTTATATTGAA
>JANSTX010053315.1:0-28163 GCA_027564355.1 Penthetria funebris | reverse complement strand
ATTGTTGGCTGCAGATAGGTCTGGTTGGAGAAGGATGTTGGAGAAGGCCAAGACCCTGCCGGGGTTGTAGCGCCAGAAACAAGAAGAAGAAGAGTGTGATAACCGATCTAGTTGTGTATTAAGTGGATAAACCCGAATATTGGGCATAGTGCTGGCAATGTCAGCAGTACAATTCTCTTTTGTCTACCATACAAATCACGTTATACTCTGTATTTTATGTACGCCTGCCGTTTTTCCATTGTCAAAATCTTCACTACTACTTGAAACCATGGTTTAATGTTGTATGTTGCATTGATATTAACTTGCCTTCGTCCAACCGCTCCATATGTTGCGTTATTAATATTTTATTTTAACTTGCACCATGCCTCTTCGACGTTATCGTTATCGTTGATGGAATTATTCAAGATTTTAAGTTGTAATCTGTTCTCATATAGCTGCTGCCTTGTGCTTGGATCCATAATAGATTCAATATTTGTTTTTTGAATATATTCTGGAGCCTTATGAATTAAGCAATTTTGCAATTATTCTATTCTTACAGAGAGTCAGCATATGATTCGTACCTACATTACCAGAAGAACATCCGAAATTTGTGAGGGATGGAAACTTCTGTTTGTTATAATGTAGTCAATAGTTGACTGTTGACCTCTGGTGTTATGCGAAGTGTATTTATGACGGTCTTTATGTGACAAAAAGGTATTGTTAATTCAATGTTCATGGTTAGCACAAAAATCTATAAGTGCCTCTCCATTTTCATTTAGTGTTTCATCGTTAAATCCTTGTTCAACGCCATTCATATCCCAATTTCCCTATCATTTATATCATCCAATATAATTATTTTGTCATTAGATGAGAAGCTATCTAACATTCTGCTGCAAGTCATTATAAAATGGCTCAGTTTCTTCCTGTGGTTTGTTTACATCCGACGCAAATTACTAATTATAACCGAATTTGAAAGATACTGTAAGTAATCTATACCTTCGGTATTTTAGATTATGAATGTTCTATTTAAATCGATGATTCAAAAGTAAACCAACACCCGAATAATGAATGATTGGTCCTTATCCTTGCCACTATATATGAGAACATCTATCATATATTTGTGCTTTTTCCTTTCTTTCTCGTTTCAGATAAAGCACAAAAATCAATGTTATGATGTTTCATTCTATCAACAGTTGTTAATATTTATTGCTAACCGATGTTATATTTCAACAAGCAAATCGCAACCATTTTCGTGTTGTCCGTGTTCCTGCCGAGTTATCGTTGCGTAAATCAAATCCGTTATCCGAGATTAAATTCTTAGTATTTTGAGCGCTTTAATTCAGAGTCTAACAGACAGTCTGCTAAACTAATCGCCGACATTACGACATTTGAAGCGTTTCCTGTTTCTAGCTGTCGTGAATTAATGTGAACTATTTGTATTGTCGCTCATGTTCGGAAATCTGACATTTTGCCTGTAGTTATTTAATAGCGCCTCATACACGCTATGTTATCATGTTATCATTGGATTCTGGATTTGAATGGTCAGTGCTGCCACACAGTAACCTTAGAGACCCTGTCCTTTCGGGTAACGCCCAGTTGCAATCAACTGTACAAATAGTAGCGCATTGTATTCGAATGTAACGAGTGGTTGATTTATATTAAACTTATTTTTCATATATATTACCAAAAAGTATATTTCATTTGGGTGACTTTCTAAAAAGTTTTACTATTTTCGTGCCTCAAAGAGCTCAGTTTCAATACTTAAGTTAAAAATCGGCGTTTTCATACATAATTCTTCAGTAGAACTAGAAACTTCAATTTTAGTATCATCAACATTGCTATTATCTTGCTCGTCATTAGTGCAACTACTTTCTGATTCTAATTCCACGTCACCTTCGATAGATGTGTTCCTATTATGGAAGACATCATGACAGCTAAATGTATAGCATGGTTATTGCAAAGTAACTTAATGCAGAGATAATTCTACCATATACAGAATTCAAATTTACATCAAAAGTTTGACATTTCGTCAAGTTTATCTAAAAGTTAAACTAGATAAAGGTACGGCTTCTATGTTCCGTAAACTAAAACTAAATCGGAATCCGTTTTCTTGTCCGTTTTGGTTTTAGTTTCAGTTTCGGTGAGGGGGCTTCTATAGTAATTTTTTACATTATTATCATTATTTTTCACAATGTCAATTAAAATCTCCTCTTCCTCAGGAGTAAATTTTCTTTTTGTTACCGACATATTACACATATATTTAAAATTACAATGACAACAAAACAAATTGATAACCTCCATCGAAATTATTTTGACGTCCGTAAACTAAAAATATAGAACTTTCTCATTAAACTTTTTTCGGATTCGTTTTTCGTTTTAGTTTCAGTATGATACAAGCCACTTACATTAAAATGTACATGTTCGTTTTTCATCAACGGTTTAGTTTTAGTTTCAGTTTTAGTTTACGGAACATAGAAGCCGTACCTTTAGATAGAAAATAAAGAATAGGTTTCAATAAGGCGGAATTAAAAAAATGCGAAAAACCGGGTTTTCAGAAAATAAACCGGATTAGAAACGAGTCAAATAAGAAACCGGTTTGCGAACCCTAATCGGTACTATTGGAGGCTGAAAAATAAAATCGTGTCTCAAATTCAAGTTCTCGTCACCATGTAATATTGCAGAACACTCACTTGACTGGAATTATCAGGGTAATATCAGATCGGTCATCTAAGAACAGCATGACGAAGAGCCGTCATTAGTGAGTCTAAAACTTGTAGTAAGGGATGGAGAAAGGGTGATAATCTATATGTACCGTCGTGGTATAGATGTCGAAATTATGAATTATCCTTTATTTGTTCTTTATATGCATATAAAGACGATATAAAATAATAGCAGAACATACGTCGGCTAACAAGAGAAACCATGCAAATTTACCGGATGTAATAATTAAATTAATCAATAGTTTATTTACAATAATTACGGAAATAAATTCTTTGTTTGCTGAAAATAAAACACAAATGATATCATTAAATAAGTGTTTTTAATGTACTTGTAAATAAATCAAATTAGATGTAATGATAGTAAAGTATCTAAGTAACAAATAGTTGTTGTTTTAATCTAATAAAAATAATATTAACATATTTGAAGGGCACGATTAACTTAAACTTGCGGTAATTCGTATTAACGCCCTGTAGATTACGTACGCTTTGCAAGTACATATACTGACATATTTTTTGGTCTGAATTAAATTAAATTATTATTAATGCTTCATCACAAGTAGGAACATGCTAGTAAGTTTGTGTAATTGATTTTTGTGACGAAATTTATTTGTATAATTACATACATTCTCCATTCATAGATACCATTATTTAATTAATTTATAGATCCTGAATCAATTCAACGATAAATTCGTGATTCTGCACGAATGAATATGGCAGATTCACAATATGGTAATAGTATTATCAATGTTTGTTCTATCAAATAGAAGGACTTCTATTCTAAATTGGCTAAATAAGGTACATCAATAGATATAAAAAGGGCATTAGTTGTTCGATATGAGAACGAGTCTCATGGTTAAATAAAAAAAAGGCTATGAGTAAGTAGAAATAAAATATATTGCTATCGCGTTTAATAAGGATTTAATAGGAAAGAAAGAAGAGCAACTTCTGATGAAAATTTGAGTAAAACACATCGAATGTTCAAAACTCTTGTGGCAAGAAAGGCTAACCCAAAGCTATTTAACCCCGTAGCAGCGAAAGTTAAGTTTTGTATTGTGACCTACATACCTACTCCGCAAATTTACTACCGTTAATCTATACCTCCATGATAGGTAAAATTACAGCAAATTTTTACTACAAACGCATATTTGCTGATTGCACCGGTGCTATGATAATTCTGTTTATGATTGAATGAGATGAAATTCTTCATACCGCAAACAGTTTGTTGATAGTACTTTCTAAATTTTACTGCTTAGTGTTTTTATAAAGATAGAACAATCCATGTCAGGACTATCTTGAAGCAGTGGTTGCAAACGTGTTGTTTTAGTACACGTTTAATTGTTAATTATATCAATCTTAACTTAATAAGTAGAAATCAAATACTTATATATTAGGGCATTTCAAGGGAAACGAATTTTTGCCCGACGGCATCTATCCAGGTCATTCTATATGATTTTTCTGCACATACATGTTCAAGGTGAGGCTCGAATGTCTACGATTTATGCCTAGAGTAATAAGAAATTAATGTATAGCATTGAAGATGAACACATCACAAATCAAAATGACTCTGTCGTAATTTCGTTGAGTATATGCTCTATCTGATAAAATACCATCCAAATTTAACCTTAATAAACCATTTAGGGTCTTTATTTGGAGCAGAATTCGTAATCTACTCGTCCATATTCCGACTCTTGAATTATCGTCCAGTATAGTGCACTGATGACTCAGAAAGTGTATGTGACTCGAATTACGAAGGGTAATTTGATTTTCAAACCGTCACAACTTGAATTCGTATTTTTTGCGAAAATAAATTCCATTCATATACTGGTGGAACTTTTAAATTTATTTGTAAGTAATAAATACGTTGTTTAAAGTAAATTGCTGTTCATGTAAATATAATAAATTCTTTTACATTAAAATTTCAAATAAATTTATTTAATTATGGTTTTTGTATTAATGTCATCAAAACAATCAAAATATTATAATATTTTGCAACAATGAACAAAAATCTTCTGTATTGAATTTTCATACTTGACATAACGTTGCATCCAAAATATCACATAGTTCAAATTGTTATGTCAATCAAAACTATCATGTTACATATAATTATATTTTAGTGTTGCAAGAACAGTATTTTCATATTCAAACAAAAATATCCCTTTTACCTCGTGAATATTTTGATGTTGTTTTGGTGTTTTTCTTGTTACTTCAACATTTGTGATTTGCCGTTGATATGACATGCTTGCCTTATGAGCAGATTCAATTGATATGTGTGGATATTTGTGGAAAAGTTGATATCTATAAATTGGCTCATTGCAATCCTGCTGATTGTTTTTATGTTGCAAGGTATCTATTGCCAACTTTTCGATGTCAATCTAGAATTCAGCTAGAGTCTCCTTTTTACTTTGCATTCTACCTCGTAGCACTACATGATTTTAATCTTTTCGACATCCTGTTTTCTAATGCACATACTAGTGCGTAGAAGTTCAATCTTTCGTCCTCTAGTATATTTTTTAAAACTGTTAAAGCTCGTCCGCTTAATTGTGTTGCAAGACATTCTGCTTTCCAACCATTAGCTTTAGTAATTATATCAAATTAAAGACGATAATCTTTCTACGACGTTGCACCGAATTCTTTTGGTCTGTTTTAATTGTTTAACGTACTGATTTTCTGCTGATGTTGCGTAACCTTTTTCAAACCCGTCTTGAAGTTTTTGTTAATGTTCGTGAATTTCTGTGACATGCTTTTCGTGGGTATGATGTTCTTCTTCCAAAACATTAACTCGTTCGTTAATTATCTTACTGTCAGCGGCAAAATAAGCAATATTAATTTCAACATATATTTTGTTGTTCATCTAGTACAGCCGCTATTGAATTCCTAAACATGAATAATCTGAATGGTTTTTTCAAGAATTCTTGCATTGTTTCTTGATGTTCTTCTTGCTTCAATGCCTGCAACTTCTTCTGTATATTCATAGTGTTCACTGTTTTCATAGTGTTCACTATGTTATCTGGCTGTATTTTAATCTCGTATATTTTCTTGTACTTGTTCTTGAACTTTACATCTGTTTCAGCACCAGCATCCATTATCAAAAAGCATTCCAAAATTGGTAGTTTTCTACCTCATAATGATATGGACAGTGGATTATATTGATTAGTTAAGATTGCATTCCATAACTTTCTAGAATTGTCCACATCATTCCAGAATCAATACTATCAATTGTCTGCTTAAAGTCGACAAATTACATATACAATGGCGTTTGCCATTCAATTAACTACTCAACACGCCATTACTGACATATACCGTGATTGACTCATCGTGGAGGTAAAAATTGGTTGAGTAACTTCGTCACCTATACCTGTACTCAATAATATGAAATTAAAAATATATATTGTAGATTAGATCAGAAATTACATAGGATTTTTGAATTTAAATTTGACAGATTTAAAAATGGTTCCTGCAGTCTAAACCGACCATTACCCTAAAATTTGTAGATATTTTGTTTTTTTAGATCCATACGGGAATATATGTCTTATATATTTTCCTAATTACGAATGTTATTGAAGTAAAAATTAGTTCGATATTCAAAAAATCTAGAACGATGCTAAAATATATTATTATATAGTTTTTTTTTTTTAAATTATGAACTAAGTTCATTATGCCAAGGTCTAAAGCTTCCGGTTTTACAAGTTTTTTTAAACTTAAAACGGTTGAATAATATTTGATCATGCATATCAAACATATGACCATGGTATACTCGTATTTATTTATGTTAGATATTTTGTCTGCAATATATTAAAAAATCTGCAATTGGTATTGTATTTACACATAAATACTCGTATTTATATTAAAAGATCATTAATAATGTCCATAGTGATGATTAATAAGAAAATGATTAAAATTAACATTGCATTTTATAGCAATCACACGAGAATTTAGCTTTAATTTATGCAGTAGTAATACGTACTATCAATTATATAAGTAATGATATATGCAAATATGGGTACAAATGACTCAGACGATTTGCAAGTGAATATATAATGGAAGTTCCCTTTTATCACTCACTTGAAGCATAATTTTTTGTTCAATACTAATTGTATTCTTTCGTCTTTATGTTCTGATATGGTGGTAAGCAAAATACGGTGTATATTTACTTTTTTAAACTGTACACGTATGGTAAGTTAATTTTTCATACGAAACTTTCTTTTAATTCATTCAAGGATTTTCAATTGGTCTAATATGAAATTAAAACGATTATTGTCAAGAGTAAGGTTGGTCAATGGTCTTTTAAACATGTACTCAACATTTCCTATAAAATTAAGCATGTACCAAGAAAGGTGTACTATTAAGTTCATTACAATCTTAGAAAATCAAGTTTGATACAAAACTTGAATAAAAATCGAATAGCTAAAGTATGCAGGACAAAATATGTTACAACAAGTACAAATATATCTCCCAGTCGCCACAAATTCACATTTCATATTGTTATTTGACCTGACACTTTTTAGAATGCGCTTTAGGTACCTATTGACGAACACTTAAATTTGTGACACGATTCAATTCAATTCAAAAAACCTTTATTATATATCATTTGTGGCTGAATACAATAATAATGGTGATTTGTGAATAATTATTTTTAAGATGTCAACGCATTGCGTCCCTTACCATACATACAGCGAACTTTTTAAGTTTTTTGAAAATAACGGTTATATAACTTTTTTAATCGTATTCAACAAGATAGTACCACGACTTGAAGCTGAATAAATGAATCGTCTTGTAGTCAACAATCAACAGTGTATTGTTGTGCGCAAATATAGTATTACCTATCACAAGATTATGATTACTGCACATTTCCGCAAAACATTCTCCATAAAGCCTCGTGTCCACTATAGATTTTTTTTTGTAGAGGTATACAAAACTTACGCGTAATGACGCGTAGAGCAGTGTATACACTAGCCCTACATAAGCGCTCTTCTCACACTCTACGTGAAAGTTCTGTCGACTAAAAAACTCTATATTGTACATGGTACTTTTAGTGAATGGCAAAGCTATACATATTCTCTACGCTTTGCTAAACATGTATGATAAATTTTTTCTCTACAATAGTAGTAGGCGTTTGTTTTTGTTTCTTATTTTTATGTGAATTGACATATTAAAAAAAAAAAAATAATAAAATAATATTAATATTAATAATATAAATAAATAATAATAATAATAATATGAATAAAATAAAAATAAAATAAATTTAATTAAATAAAATCTGCATTTTATCGGGAAAAATGACGTCAACAGCAAGGAAAACACGAAATAAAATATCAAAACCGATCAACTTTTCCATACGTCTCTACAGTAAAGAAAAATTACGCTTCAGTGTACACAGTCTGAAAAGACTGTGTACACTGTGGACCACCCGGTCATTGCTATTAGTATTTCAGCAGTGCGAGATGCAAATCCAGGGCTGCATAGGTTGATGTTATATGCTAATTGGGCGCCCAATCTTCTCCGATAGCCGTATGAAAGCAAGAAATATATACTATACAAGTATAGTCTTAAATTGATTTCACAGTATGAAAACATTCAGAGCAAGCCTTTTTTTGACGTAAAATGTATGAAAATATAACGAGCAAGTTCTAAATAACATTAAAAATATGTATGAAAATATAACGAGCAAATTCCAAATGACATAAAAATGTATAGTTTTGCTTGTATTTCACATGCATCAAAAAAACTACTTGCTCTGAATATTTTCATACCGATAGCACTACATCTACAAGGAATATATACATTTTTCAACGTCAAAAAAATAAAATATATTGTGTTTTTTAAAGTATATAGTTAATGCGAAATGAAATTGACCTTGTAAAATGTCATTTTATTTCGCATGCGCTAAATAACAAGTTCCACAATATTTAACTTTGCATGAACTGTTACCAAATTGACAAGCGAAATAACGAATTGTGGAAGATGATTATTGCTTATTTCGCTTTCTCTTTACTTCGATCATGTATTCACACGTGAAATAGGAATTAAAGTTGCGAAATAAGTAGATTTTAACAGGAAAGTTAAATGAATAATAAATAACAAATATTAATTAAGAATAATACGTATAAAAATACAATTATCCCGATAAACATTATTTTAGTGGTTATTATACACACACACATAAATATATATATATATATATATATATATATAGATGTATAACATTTTTTCATTTATAACTGCTTATGTAACATATAAGTAATATATTAAATTTAAGTATGTATTATCGACGGCCTAGATTAGGATGATTTGAATTTCTGTTCAAATGTTTACTGTACTCCATGATTTGACCGCTGTAAGCATTTTACAATACCACCACAAAATTTAACGCAGTTATAATATTGAGTGCTAGTGTGGAGTAAGGCACCATCAATTCAACCAACATAGATAAACTTAGAACTGTAACTCGAACTTCTGATACTTTGGTGATATTTTTGATGTACATTCGGGTGTAAAATAGTGGAATATACTGCCATCACTATTGATCTGCTCGTCTGGGACTGGGTTATGATCAAGGTAAATACTGAACCGCATGGTATCAGTTTGGGTCTAACCGCTTATCTTGAACTACTCCACATCGCTGATGAAATTTTGTCAGTTCTCGTAAAATACAGTTCACAGGTCGGTCTAAAGATTAATGTTTTAAAAACGAAACTAATGAAGGTTTTTATGTCGAAGAGATGTTCACTTGCGGTCAATGACGATGAAATAGATGAAGTAAAGGATTCTAATATATAGGAAGTTTTTTGACCATTGTCGGATACAAAAGCTCGGTATATGTTTGGTAGGCTGAATATAGCCTGGCCATCGTTTCAAATTTCAAATAGTAGCACATTTTTGTAACTATTGCATCGATACTATTGTATGGTTGCGAAATTTGGAAGGTGGCAAAAAAACATCGTGTCAGAAATTCAAGTTTTCATCAATAGGTCCTTTTTTCGCTACTTAAAATTCCAGGCAGACAAGGTGTGTAAGAATAAGGTTGTTGCAATAATTATGAGCTATGTATATACTACTATCGTTCTGTGGAATATTATATGAAATAGTATAAGTTTTGACCAGCAACAGTAACCAATATCATTGCTAACTATTATAATTAAGCTCTCATTTATCTACATTAAAAAAATTTAGTACACTTGTTTGTCTACTAATTACAGTGGAATGCGACATTTCGACTCTGATTAAATTCTATTCCGGTCTCCTTTAGAACACTCTAGAATTACGCTATTGCGACAGTGATTAGTTTATATAAACTAATAGTATTTCTCTACCTCCATGTGAGAACATTTCAATAGATTGTTGTGCAGGCATTCTCTATTAGTCCAAGACTATATCAACATTTATATAGCTGTCACTGTATTATGAGTTAGAATATGATTTGTAAAAATAATAAATTTATAAAGTACTGAATAATAATTATGAAATCAAGTAGATGTATTAAAACTGTCAAGCAGATCACATACACAGTGCGATTACTAATTAAATACGTTGTTCTTAAAGTTTAAGTTAAGTGCTTAATTTAGTCTCTTAAGTAGACTAAAATCTAAGTATAGTTTGAGTAGGTACAAAATATGCTTTTAATACATATAAGAGTTCGTTTTTTTTGTTTGCAACAATCAAGATTGAAATTAATTTTAATATTATTTATTTATTACTATAAAATAATTCATATTTTAAGTTGCGAGTGTTGTAAAATATTACGAAATTATGATGAAAGTTTTATAATTATGTGCAACTTATTAAAATTCCATTGTTTCCTTTCTATAATAAAACAACATTATTTACTCGTATTACGACGACGAGAGTTGTAAACGGTTGAATAGAATTAGAGAAAAATGAGGAATATAATTTGTTAACAAGCTGGTCATTGCTAAACTCTTCAAGAACACCCAATTAATATTTCGGTTGCTCACCAACCGTTTTATTAACACGGTAACGTTATAAAGGTTTAGGTTAAAAATGGTGAAATCGCGAGAGATCTAGGTTAGAAAGATTGCTAACTATTGCATAAACCGTATTAAATGAACATATCAATAAAGTACATTATAATTGATTCGCATCGTACTCTACTAAAATATTACAGGTACCTTTGTCCTATTGGTGCAAGTTTCTCCAATAAATGTCAAAAATAGTGAAACGAACCATCATATATAATAATTCTGTAGATCTTCGAAAATATTTGTATATATTTTCCATTTAATGGTAATCATTCGACTCCCCAACAAGGCACGATCACATTGAACGGTCATCCAATTCCCGTTACTGAAAAGTTCAAATATTTAGGATCACTTATCACAACAAGCGGTAAAATCGATGATGATATTCAACATCAAATAAAGTGCGGTTGGATTAAGTGGAGATCAGTGTCTGGAGTTTTATGTGATCGAAAAATGCCACCAAAGATTAAGGGGTGTATGAAACTGTTGTTCGACCAGCAATGACTTAGGGTTCTGAATGTTGGGCTGTAAAAAAAGATCATATGCAGAAACTACACACAACCAAGATGAGAATGTTAAGATGATCTTCCGGTGTAACATTGAAGGATAGAATTCAAAACAACTATACTCGAGGCAGTTTAAAAGTTACTCCCATCACCAACATAATCACTCAAAGTAGATTAAGATGGTTGGTCACGTAATGCGTAGACCGGAAACTTATTGCTTTAAATTGGCTTTGAATATTGGAAAGATGTAAGGAAACGCGGTCGCCCACAAGCCACTTGGTTATCAGTTGTTCAAAATGACTTGAACAGATCAAATACAGAAAGTGACGATACACAAGACAGAAACTTGTGGAGAAGTAGATTGAGAAGTAGGAGGGCCGACCCTGAATTAGGAAAAAGGCAAGGAAGAAGAAGAAGAAGAAGATCTTTGAAAATATTTGTATAATCTCGAAAAAAGTAGGATTAGTAATAGAGATCAGTCGCACTCAAATAAAGTAAAACCATGTACTACAGTTGTTCTTTAATGATGAAATATTCATATTCTAATCCCAATGAAACGTAGGTGGGTAAAATGAACCGAAAATCATCAGCGAACATACGGCAATTTATCATGGATGAAGGTGGTCTGTATTAGGATCAATCACAGAAGAGAATTGGGTAGCTGGCCAAGTGCCTGTAATATGGTGGCCAGCGGAAACGTAGTTTGATACTATAACATCGAATCAAACACGGGTAAGAATTAGCATCCAACTCTACCAACCTAGACACACCTGAGTGCACTGCTGAAATACTTAATTGCACGAGAAACACCAATTAATAGTCTCGGATCGGATGACAATACTATAACGACTTTTGGTTTACATAAACGAATACGATTTGGAATCTGGAACGCCAGAACAATCTTATATACGACGAAATTGGCCCAGACGGCTCAAGAATTAAAGAGGTATAAACTCGATATTCTTGTTTTGTGTGAGATTCGATGGAAGAAAAACGGAGAAGAGACTATATACTCTGGTGAAACTCTTTTTCTTCCGGAAAACTGGGTAACATGGATCACAGTAGTGGAGTCGGTTCACTATTAAGTGTCCCTGAAAAGCGTAGTCCTATCGACTGGATACCTATATTAGATCGGATACCTGTATTATATCGAATAATTACAGTCAAGTTTCACACTGTTTTAGGATTAAGAAATCGAATATATACAAAGAAATATGGATGTCATCGGGCGGGCTTATCAGTAAAAGATGTAGAAAATATTGGACAGATGAATATAAATCTTATGGCAGACAACCTCGCACAGCTGGACGTGTAAACGTTGCTAAACTTCGTAATGAAAGAGTTAAGACAACGGTTTACGAGCCATTTGGCGAATCGATTAATAGTGGCTGCGTTTGACGACACTGGAACACGACCGTGAACGCATTGAGATAAGTCGTTGAGTATGTTTCTTGGTTTCAATACTTATACCGTTAAGGAATGGATTACTGATATATTTTGAATCTCATAATGAGGTCTTGCACAGACAATATAAATACTGACTTGGACATGCGAGTGAATTTGGAACAAATTATAAAATAAAGTAGGTCTAAAGATAATTGTGTAAAAGACAAAACTTATGAAGATTATTATGTCCAGGAAAAGTTCACTTTCCGTCCACAGCGAAGAAATAGATGAAGTAGAGGACTTCCAATATTTGGGAAGTTTTTGAGAATGATGGTGCTGAAACAAATGTATCTTTCATCTTCACAACAATGTAGCGTAGTGGTTAAGGCGCTCACATAACCTTTTTTTTTTTCTTATATCTAAGAAAAAAAAAAATACTTGATGCATTTATACACGAGTTATCTTAAGAGTGACACATACTCTTTTTAGTATTATGTACGTTTGTTGTTTCAATCAATTCTGCAGATGCAATATCTGTAAAATGATTTTGCAGGAATGTAACTAGTGTGACTTTAATACTCGTGGTTATAGCGCGTTCACCACATATAATTAGTCGGAAAATTTTATGGGAATCTCTTGAGTGAGTTTTTGGACCTTCATTGAAGTCGTCATAAAAAGTAAAAAACCGTATTTGATTTTATAAATCAATAGTTTAGGTGCTGATAGGTAGCCTTGGTTTTATTGAATTCTTTCTAACTTTACTTCTCAGTTTTTCCAAGATTGATTGTAGTTTTTTCTCTTAATATTAACGCTATATTCATATGTTGTATAAAATAACCATCGACATCATATCTTCTTATTGTAATGTTAATGTACTTTGTTTTAACAGTCAGTTACTTACATTATGCTTTCCAATTAGTTTTCTTTTTGACACAGTGTAATCCTGTTAAATCTTGTTAAAGATGTTGTTATTAGTTACTCTATAATACTTCACCTATAATGGGATATAATACAAATCATCATTATTATCTTAAGCTGTACATCACATGGGTGCATAGATAGTCACTACGAAGTTATTTTCCCGTATCTAATATGCATGTAACATGTAACAAATGTGGCGATAGATTGAGTTACGTCGATGATAATTGATCACTCTTCAAAAATAAGATTTAATACAATTGCTGACACAATATTATTAGTAGTGTCAGTTGGCATGCCTTATATTAGATTATACTGAATTTTAAAATCTTGTGTAATCGTCCATTTTTCTACTGAACTTTGAGCGACCTGTACCACTAGACGATTCAGCAGCTTACTAAAATAGTTGTATCTTCATTCGAATAGTAATTAATTTATGGCATTGATATCGAACATTTTGCTCTGTAGGACTTCCGTCAATTATCTTATCAGACGCTAGATTTATACCGATATTCTTATTTTTATTAATATAATAGACTTGCTGATCTATCAACAAAAATATACAGATCTTGCGGTGTGCCAATATTTTTGTTCATGCCATTTACAGTTGACCATGCCATTTGGATTTTTCAAATCGAAACCACATATCAGCATAATTCCAATGTTTTAAACCATATAGGTGAATCAGATTAAATCATTGGTATGCGAGGAATTAATACATTTTCTCCTTTATGTTTACCATTTAATATAGTTGGGCCCCATTAAATTTTTAATAACTAACCTCATACTGTTTCAAAATGTTGATGGATTAATGTTTCTTAAATGTATAACAGGAGAACCAATTTTTAATTGCTAATTATACGGTGGCAGATCGGTAAAAACATTGAATTCAAAAATTCAGTTGGGAAATTTACAATTTCAGTAGCATCAAGAACTGTATGAATTGATTTAAATAATTTTATTTGACCATTAATCAAATTTTGAATTTTAAAGCGTAATGCACTAACATCTACATTTTTTTCTGCTATAATTGCTCTTTGTCGGAGCCATTCAAGATTTGTATAATTTTGTTGAATATTTGGAAATACATTTTCAATTAATTGTTCTCTTGAACTCATTAGATTACAAAAATTTTATTCTAAATTAAATTTTTGATTTTTAATATTCACTTGTATTTTACCATTGAAAATACATTTGCTGATCATTGTAAAGATGCACACAGTTCACGCATATTTTTTTTTTGTTAATTTTGAACATTTCACCATAACGATGATTATTTCATGTGCATATGTTGAACTTGGAGTTACCGGTGACGTTTGTCGAAACTTGTCTGATACGTAGGTGGCCTTACTGTGGAGTAACTTCATTCATGGATCATATCATTTCTTCGATATCTTTGTCTCTTTTCCTCCCTTTTTTTCTCAATTAGTCATTAAACCCTTGTTTTTAGTAATTTTTTTAACAGTTTAAGTCCCAATCAAACTCAAACTAGCGCACAGTTTACATACGCCAACAAACCTTCAATAATTGATAGGTCACTATGTGTAAAATAAGCATCTGGGATCGAATTGAATTGTTTACTTTTAAATCTTTTAATGAACGTTTTAAAGCTTCTATTATGATCTAATATGTTTTAGAACCTTTACAATACTTGAATGTTCTTTTAAATTACAAACAGCATTTTTAATTCTTTGTATATTAATGGCAATTTGAATGTTGAATACGCCGTCCTTCGATCATCAAGTAATGTTGCAATTATCCTGATGATGCAATTGCCACAGCTATTTTCGTGCTACTTTTCGTGCAACATATGTATACACACTCGCATCGACAGTTAAGGTTATACCATCAGAATATTAAGCAAATCGGTTGAGTAGTCCATTAGTTATTAAAACGTGAATATTTTTCTTAAGTTTTTTTTTATATATACGCGTATAGATTAATAGATCAGATTATTTTTCAATAGGGATAACTGTTAAATAGTAAATGACTAATAAGTCAAACTAATCTCGTTTATTCATTCAGTTTGCTTTGATAAATCACCATGAACAGTTTATAATCGCAAGCAGATCCATTTAAATTAAAAGTTGACATTTGCTTCCAAGTAGACATTTATGTATGTAGTAGTTAAAAAGTGTAGTTTTGAGACAAATATTGAATAGTTTAACTTGACCATGAGTGTATATCCGTCTATCATATTATCATATCAAATCGACTCATAAACCCATTAATTTAATGTACCGCGATTATAGTCAATCACTCTGTCTGTCAAACTATTTACATATGCACCATTTAATTTATCTTACGTGGTACGACTATATCGTCTAAATTGAAGCAAAATTAGGAATTGGAGTTCGATGCTACACAATAAACAAATCATTGATATGAAAATTACTAATTTGTTATACTTTTATATCATGCCTGCATGACCTTTCATACAATAACCATATTACTCTGCCATTGTTATAATTTATCATAAATCGAAAAGATTTGGTTGTCTTAAAAAATAAAAAAAGGAAAAACAATAATTACCATTTCATCAAGCTATTCCAACAATTACAGAGAAAAAATCAATTTCCTGTAGTCCTCTAAAACGGAATTGTATATAAGAAGGTTAAATTAATTGCGTTTTAATTTAGTGCATAGAAAATAATGAAGGTGTAAGCACGTTAGTTGAACTAATGATTGTTTTAATAGTAACAAATTGAAATCATTTTCTTTTTTTAAATACATAAAATTAATAAAAATAAATACAAGTATTATGGAATAATTGTGTGTTTCGTGAAATCATTTAATTTTATTTATTTAATTTATTTATTTATATACAATTAATTTATTTAATACTATTTATTTTCAATTTAATTTTTTTTAAAACGTAAGTTTATATAAATACTCATGTACCAGTTTTTGTTTAATATATAAAATATAAAGTATTATTTCTTCATACATTAAAAATAAAATTAAATAGAAACCATAACATTTATTTGTTAGAGCCTAAAATAATTTTAGTGAACATAAATTATTTGAATAAATTCCATTAATTATAAAAAATCTAGTACACAATGAAGGAAATACAAGGAAAGCAACAAAATTGTTCGCAATTGGTGTCAATGAATGGCCATCATCAAGTGAATGGACAAACCAAGAAATGTAATTGCGATAATAAAGGTAATAATTTTTATTTTTACTTAATTTCAATGCAATTTAAATATTAAATAAACTAGAAATAACTTATTCTAAGATATATTAATATTTTTAAGAGTCAACATTATTAATTATTATATATGCAATATAATTTTGGCGGGTGATGAAACAAATGCTATATTTTGTTGTGTAGGTATTACTTTTTGAAAAAAATAATTGAACGAACACAAATTTTGTTTTAAAATCGGAGTCCTGCAAATTCAATTTATATTCAAAATGAATACATTTCTTGTACTTCTTCTTCCTCAAGCATAGTACTCACCTGATTGTGAACGAAAATTACCACCTCTGCAAATGAAATGCTTGAGTTTGTAGAATTGAAATTTTTCGTAGTATATATGCATATTATTTATTACACAAAATGATTCTATTATGCTTGATTCGTAAAATGATTATAATGTAATTTTAAGTTTGATTCGATCAAAAACTGGTGTACGAGTACGAGTAATAAGATATATACGAAACAAATGAAAATTCAATTAGGCCACCAATTATGGTAATCTGAATATCAGATTGATGGTTGTTTAATTATTTCTGAAAACTTTTATTTGTTCATCACGGAATTTAATTTTGAAGATAATTTATTATAATCTACATAACTTTGGTTTTTTGAACAGAGCTGAACCAAATATGATACCATATGAATCAAATTTGATGCCTTTTTTAAATATTGGTATTTCTACAATTGTTCTCTAATCTGTAAATATTTCATTATATTGTAATAATTTATTAAACAATTGGAATATCCTTAATCAGCTTTTCGCTACCATATTTCACAGATTCATTCGAAATATCCTCTCAATGCATTTTCTATTCTTTAATGTTTTAATTGTTTTATTCTGTTAAAAATTGGTTAATTATAAAATTACTATTACTATCATTATGTGGTGTCCTACCTATAAATTAGATTGATATGTGGGGTTTTCATACACATATTAAAAATGACAGTTTCTGAAAAAAAATCAAATCTTTTTCTGTCCTTCATACAAACCACGTTCACTGCCGTTACTCATCTTGTTTTAGACGGCAGTTCTAATTTGATAAATTTTACTATTCACTCTATTTCTAATCTGTTTGTATTCTCTCTTCAACAGTTTTAATATTCTGTATTTAATATATGCCTGTCGGTTTTCAGCCGTTTTAAGACCATTATTTCTACAGTTAACCATGATTTGTTATATAGTGTTTGGCAGATTTGTTAACGTTTCTTGGTCCATTTACTTTTTATGTGGCCATGTCGTTTCTAAATTATCTTGAACTTCAGCATTGTTAGAGATTGTAATTTTATCATTTAATCTATTTTCATTCATATTAATTTTTAGAATACATTTTTGAGAATTTTTTATATTTAAATGATGTGACCATAATTATGATTTTACGCAGTACACCAAATGGATGCATAGGGCAGCATTTAGATATTACTTTGCCGCTTCTAATATGCATGTAACTCAAGCAACTATAATTAAAATTTATAATTTCAAACAATAAATTAAAATTAATTTCTAGAAATGACATCAAATTACAATTTCTGATATTATTATTTGCAGATTTATTGTTATTCCTGCTGACGACCTATATTAATATATTAGAAGAGCATTCGAGAAGTCTGTTCACAAATATTAACAAATGAACAAACTTTCACTTTAATTAATTAACATAGTTTCATTATAGCTACACTGCTTTCAGCAATTTATACATAAATAATAATATTTCTGAATATCTTAAAAATATGCTTCTGTTTCATTACTTCATCGTTCGATGTGAATTTCTTATACCACTATACCGCATATTTTTATACGTTAGGAAATAGATATATGGCAAATGTATAGTTAAGAGGAAGTTTAAATTTAAAGTAATGACTTGAACCTTTATGTATAAAATATACCGTCATATATCAAATTTAAAACGACAGACAGATAATCATATTTTATCCGCAGCACATTATTTTTGAGACAAAAACAATTTGTGAGAAAGTAGAGTTTGATAATAATGCACAGCATCCAATACTACTTAGCAATATGGCCATTAATTTGATCTCAATAGAGGTGACAACGACCAAGTGTAATTCAAAAACAAATACTTAATTGAATATATAACATTTTGTTTTTCATATTTTGCAAACTAAAACTTAAGCGGTTTAACTACTATGGTACTTAATAATTTAATTTATATTATTTATTTTAATTTTGACCATAAATAATAATATGTTGTGGTTTTAAACTATTAGTTCTCATTAGCAGTGTATTTAAAAACTCATTTAAAAAAAATAAACAGACTTCTTGTTTGGATGTTTAATAATACACTTTTAAGCAAACAATTTTGTATAAAATGCAAATAATTGCTGTATTACAAAAAGGTACTTATTGGTACTTATATTATATTACCTGAGTTTAGTCACTTAAGTAAGTTCAAACGATTTATTGTGGATCACAAATCTGAACTTGAATTTATATTAACCTAAAATTAATTAAGTATGCAAATTATTAAATTGCTTGTAGAGGTATAGTTAATGACTCATGATTTAATAAAGTTTTATATACTAATTTATTTATTAAGTGATTAACTGCAACTACTGGCTTTTAGTAAACGAAAACTACTAATTGAAAATGTCTATACGTGCACATTACCTCATAATACAAAGTAAAAATAATCGAATTTGTAGATATGTGCATAATTTATATTTAAATTCATTTGTGATCTAAACATTTGTGTGTACTTTTGCAAATTCAAGTGATTTACCAGATGATTCATTTGCGCTACGATTAAGCAAATATAAATAATGAGTTACTTAAATTTTGTACAACAATTGACTGTTTGATTCTATTATATTAGTTACAATAATATTTCATATAAAAACATATACACATTTGATATACACAATTAATCGTACTACTCCTGTATATACAGCGCACTTATTTTCTAAAGATGTTACCGGTATATGTAGCCAATTTTCTGGATCGCGTGCGAGGAACCTTTGTACTTTGTAACATACTGTAGGACGACTGGCCCTGACATCAATTTACTTTTCGTGCTAAACCACTAGGGGACCCGACGGCTACTCTCAGAAAATTATGAGTTTTTGTACAACATTCTGACATAACTGTCAGGGTGCAGCCGATATAACGTAAGTGTCATTCACCTTAATCTGTACAATACATATGTGCACAGGGCCCCACCATAATGTTAATGGTCCATCACAAATTGGTAAGCAGTATGGGATTTGAAATTTAAAGTCATGTAACGTGATTCAGATTCGTTGCGACAAATCGTAAAGTATTATTGTTTGCAAATAGGTACATACAGATTAAAAGTTCTTCTTTAAAATTCTAATTTGTTAGAAATTGTGTAAATATTAAACATTATTATCAATGACGCTTTATTTGTAAACCCGATGGATACTCGTTTGTTATACCTAAATCCTCTTCGTGCAAATTGAATAAAGTGACGTTTATGAAATTTTGGAATCGTATTGTTGCCATTTAATTAACTGTAATATTTCACGTGCAACTAGAAATTCACGTGAGTTAAAATGCGATCTATAAATTCAATTCATCGATGTAATACACTAGTGAAATGTCAATTAATTCACAGCATTAATGCTATGTTTAAACCAAGACCGATATCGCATTGGGTAGTTCTGTCAAAAAAATCTTGTATTTAAATGTGTTTCCACCGAGCCACGATATCAAGCCCAATATCGTAGAAGTATTGACATCCGGTTTCCACAAGATATTGGGATAAGGTTATGTTTAATTTTTTGTTCATATGATATTTACTGACAATTTTTTTTATTTCAAGTAAGCAATCAATAATAATAATATAATTATGTTTTAAACAATTGTTTTATTCAAAATAAATAATACTTCTAAATAAGAAATAAATTTATATTAAATTAATTATAGAAACTGAAAGTTTGATCTTTTTTTTTTATTCATAATAAACAATATTAAGTGATTAGAAAATAGTGTAATAATTGCATCAACCTCAGAATTTTCTTTAGCAATATTTAAATTTCTTTTTTTAATTAAATAATAAATGTTTTATGTATATTTACTAATTTTATTTAATATATGAATAAAATTAATAAAACACAGATTTGATATTGTGCAATAATATTTCTTTGTTTAACCTTAAATAAATGAATAAAAACAATAAAGTAAATTGACATTTGCTACGATATCTTATTGGAGTGGAAACACATAATTCATCTAGCGCGATAAAATATCGTATCAGGCTTGGTGGAAACGTTGCATAACTCATTCGAAGTTATAGTTATACTATATATAAAGTTTTTAGTATTAGTGGCGCCAAATTCAAAAGTGCTTAGCCAATTTTTTTTTTTAAATTGATATAAATCGTGTAAATTAATATTATTTAGCATCGGCAATCAATAAAATTAAAATCAATCAAATTATATAAATCTAAAGTTTGTAATAGCCATGGTAGCATAGTGGTAAAACGTTAGACTATTATGCCGATAGACTTGAGTTCCAATGTATGCAAAATTTACGTAAGTACATTTATCACTTTTTGATTTAACTTGGGTTGACAACTTCCTCTCCCAATAGTGCTGCGGATAAAATAATATCACCTGTCTGTGGCTTTTAAAGGTTAATATACTCTCTTCACACATAATAATAATAATATATTATTGCACGGTACTCAGACCGTATTCACAATAGAATATAAAGAGGTCATTAGCCGACGTGAATAAGTGTACTCAAGTATAAAAAAAATAGTAAAATAATTGCCTTCAGTGTAACTATTAATTATACTTTAATAAAATCAACACTTTTGTTTTTCTCATACACACAATTTAAACTACAATACATCCACAATAAGAATTTCGTTCAAAACTACTACATTGAAACAGAAATTTGACGAATTCGTGAAAATATTTTCGTTATTTCTTTTGTTTGATTTTGTTATTTATGTATGTTGTCATAACTTAAATGAAAACGTACACAAATAACAAAATCAATCTATTTCATAATAATAAATCTATTTCAATGTACTAACTTTTTAACAAGGAATAATAACAAGAATAGTTTTCTCTGATTCCAGTCGATATTTTTGGTATCATTAAGAATTTTCACGTTTAAATTTATGGTGAAAAAACCTACAGAAGAGTGCAGTTTGCAGTAGAAAAGACGCATATGTTATTAACAATTCTAGTAGATCTTAGTTAATAGCGCATGTCATTGCAAGTGTATACTGTGCTCTACTTTAGATTTTTGTTTTTTTTTCACTACACACATAAAATTAACAACAGTATCTACAATATCGACAAATAATAACATCCATTTCCCATCTGCAAGGTGACGTTTCATTTCCACTGGTAATGCAGAAAACTGCAATTATCAATTATGTGAATTCTAATTAATGAACGAAATCAAATTGTAATATTTTTACCTTTTAATGTGATTGGTAAAATACATTTTACATTAATGAAACTAATAATATTTTTTCATGTGCGATACAAGTAACTCTCAATGTCTCATCATTAAACATAATTGAAGACACCATAGCTCATAATACGCATCATCAGCATTATCAACACTATATGTGTAGAGTATATTAAGAAGAAAATAACGGAAAATTTCTGCATATATTCAACAGTAGAAAATGTTAAATATTTCAGTTGCTTTTTAACCCAAAACGGCGTAGGACGTGTATATATATGAAATATTCTTGTTTTCGTTTTTTTTTTTACAATCAGATATATTTACGATTTGTAACTTTGAAACCTTGAAAATTTACTTTCAAAATAAATACTCGTACTTGTAACATAACAATTTCATTAATAATTCTTTTATACTTAACATTTAATTAGTTAATAAACTATTATATTAATAATTAACTTGTGTAACATTCAGTAATACAAAATAATAAAATATAACTAAACAAGATTTGTGCTTTTAATAAAAAAAAATGAGTATTTCATTAAATGATGAATTATCAGCTAAAGAGCTTAATGACGCAATTGATGATACCAATTTTCCTAACGCAGCAAACAAGGTAGCCCGTTCGATGTCATTGACGACAAATAATAGTAACGGTGAAAATAGAAATGCTAAAATCGAAAGTGGAAATATTAGTGCAAGTATTCTACAAATAAAAAGTAATGTTAATAATAATAGTATTTTGCCAAATTGTACAAAAACTGGTATAATGAAACGCAGCCATCCATTACCGTTCAAAATGGTTTCATTCGATAGTCCATCGTTTGATATACCAGGAACGCCTAGAACACCAAGAACATCTACAACGCCTGGTAAGTGAATGGAAAAATTATTTGGTGCGACAAAATAAAAATGCCTAAATTGAGAAACACAATTTATTAATATTACTACAAAAAAAAAAACTGTTATAAACAAAATTATAGAGATAATACAGTATTATTAGGTCATGAATAAGCGTAAAAAATTACAGTTTTTTGTTTGAATAATCTACCAAAGTTCATTTGTGACATAAACTTTATGATTAACTAAACAAAAATTCAATTTTGAATAATAAGTTAAGCATTGAACATTATTTATAGTAATTAAACCTGTTTTTCTAATTATCATTTTGTAATAAAAATTGGCGGAAATATTAACGCAAACATAATTAACGAACATTAAATTAGGTTGTTGACAAAATACACACTTTTTTGTTATAATACATTTTATTAATTTACTTAATACATTAATTAATTAATACATTAATTAAATAGTCAATATTATCAAGGGCACAGTGTTGCAATAATTTCGAAAAATTGCTTTTATTATATTAAATGCAACAATTTTTCACAATTATAAGCAATTGACAGTATGCATTGAATTTTCTAATCAAATTCAGACATTTTATAAAACTTTAAAATAGTTAATTTGTAAATAAATAGGTGCTTATTAACACTGTACTAAAATCTGCAAGAATGATTTTATTGCAATCTTTAGATCAGTTATGCTAAACTTATAAAATATTCAAATTACAATTATTTATTTAATAATGAAATTAATTTATTGCAGTTATTAAAATTGTGCATCTTTGTAGGATGCGCTGTTAAGTTATTAAAACATAAAATGATTTTTCAAGTAAAAGACATTATGATCATAATTTTAACCCTCATTAGTTCACTGTCAAACATAAAATTCTTCCTATTATTTTCTATCAGTATCTGTTTTGTTGTGTATTCCATTTCTAGTTGTTTTCAGTCACATTGCTAATTGCTTTATCATTATAATCTGTATACCACATGGGTGCATAGATCGTTTTTACTTTTCCGTTTCTAATCAAATGGCAGTCAAATAATTTTCTAATAATACGAGTAACAATAAATTAAATAACTATAATAGATAGTTTATATGTTAAAATATGGGATCAACTATAATTATCCTGTTATTTTTTTAAATATATCAGTAGAAGTTACAGCCATCTAATTTTAACGGTGGGTGTGTTTTCAATTAATCAGCAAAGGCGACATTAACTCAATCCTATTAATCTCAAGCACATGCAAGTTTCTATCGGCTGGTAGCGTTTTTTCGTAATCAAATTAAAGTGTGTCTCAAATTATATAAATTTATTGTTTTAATAGTCGTATTAGCATAGTGGTAAAGCGCTAGTCTAGTATGACGGTAGATACCTACATACGAATCACATTGTGTAGACAAAATTTATTTAAGCAAATTTTACAGTTTTTGATTTAACTTGAATTGAAGAATTCATTTCCCAATGAATGTGCTACGGTTAAAATAATATTAATACTTATTTCATTACCAGCTTCCCAAATCTATCCGAATACAATATACCCTCTTCACACAGGTGATAATTCTATGAGTCAACTTTTTACACGAAAACATATGGCTTTAACGAACATCCATCGCTATTATTGATGATATTTACCCAGCTCTTTCGTTTTACTCTACATCTTATAACTGGTATCAGTCTCTTTAATGACTGCGTGTTATTTTTGTATGCATGAAAAATTACTTCATAATCATCGGATATTGGACCAATTTGCTTAGTTTCATCTTAGAAACAATAACCTGTAGGGTCAGCTGTGAACTATAGCTCACTATTAGTCGCATGCCCATCTTTGATTGTGCCAACAGATAAATGTTTCCTTAAAACTCAAGATTTTTAAGTTTATTGATTAGATCCTTTCCCCATAGCATGTGGTTCATTGATTCCAGTATAAAACGAGTAGGAACAAAATTGGTGACAATTGATCAAAAGCAATATTATCAACCCCTCTACGATTTAAGATTTTGCACTTCGAGTCACGATAAAGCTACTTGAATATACTTATCAATTTGAATGGTATTCCATTTCTTTCAGGATGTGTTCACATCATAACTAGATTAATATATAGTACATTAAATACTAATTATCATTCGATCGATTATACGACAATGATTCTAAGCGTGCTTATTTGATCCATGCTAGATTTACCAAAACTAAACTGAGCTTATCTTCTTCTTCTTCTTCATTCTATAGGTTATAGAACACGACCTATAGTGTTCCACCTAGGTGTTGTTTCATAGCAATATTTGCGATTCTATTATCTGGTTTCTTTCAACTTGGTCTTTCCAATAATGTCTTCTAGTTCTTGTCTATCTTATTATGTCTTGAATTCGACATTCATTTCGGATATCATCACTTTTGATTCTATCTATTGAATGCCCGGTGATAGTACATAAGATCTTCATTTCTGTTGTCCTCATAAGTTGTTTAGTTACGGACGTATCACTGCGGGTTTCCACTGCATATATGTTAAAATAGGTCTAACGCATGTTTTATAATTTCGTACTTTGATGCGTTGATTGTATAAGGCTAGTTATGTTTTGCTCTTGGTTTTGCTGGATGTTAGCTACTTCTAAAATGTTTATAACATCGTCAAGTTAGATGCGGTCAAGAACTTGTGCAAGATCGACGAAGCACATGAAAATTGGTGTGTTTTGTATTCAATGGACTTATCTACAAGTTGTCGTAATATAAATATCAAATCATAAGTTAATCTATTCTTTGCAAAGTTCAGTTTTTGACGTGATTTTATTGCCAATAATTTTAGTGGGGAGTTTCTGAACAGCACTTAATAAAGTGATGCCACGATAGGTTCTCGGATCAGTTTTAACTGCCCTTCTTAGGTATTGTTATACTAGTTCTCCAATCTGTAGGTATGTCTTTCCGTTCAAGTAATTTGTTGAACAATTTAACAATTTAACAATCTCAGTAATTAGGTTGTCCCCACCATATTTCAGACACTAGTTTGGGATATCATCATAATACCGGGAGATTTTCTATTTTTCAATGTTTGAATTGCTTATTAATTATAAGATAACTTCTGCTACTCTTTCGTAGATTATTTTTCTATCAAGTCGCAAGTGTACATTCATTTAAAGATAACTACGTCATTTGTATTCTTAAGACAATATAATTCTTCAGATTCATATATATTAATCATAATTTGACGCTTTAGTTTGCTAATCTGAATATTTTCTGTTTTATAATCTTATAACAACTTTAAAAACCAATTAAACTGGTTCTGTCGTTTAAATTCAATGAAAACTTTGAGATTGTTATTAATTGTTGTTAAACCAGAAATATGTTGTAAAACCAGTATCAAAATAATTATTTCTGGTATAATTAAAACATCAACAGAAAAATGAATGAACAAAAAACTTTATGCCTTTGGCAATGACTTATAGCATACGATTTTATTGAATTTTGCTCCATGAACAGTGAATGTTTTTGACAAGGATATGGATTGACATGTGGAAAAATTGATTTTATTATATAATAATTGTTTGGAAAATTATCATCGGTATGGCTACAATTTAAGTTGTTGTGTTAAAGCCTTGTAGCCTACATGATTTAGTAAAGACGCAATAAGTACAATATATTTTATTATCATAATAAAGTTTGCACTAAGTATACATGAAGTATTTTCCGTAAGAAAAAACCGGACAAAACCATCTTTGTAGGTATATTTTCATATTGGTCTCAAGTTACAATTCAAATCAAATTTGTTATCGGCAGCCAATTAGAGTCAAAGTTTACTAGTTGCAAATTGAGAGTTTTCAAAGATCGCTTATATCTTTTGAGAGGGCTGTAATGTTTTATCAACAGTTCAACCAGTTTTCATTATTGTGAAAAAAATTATCACATTGCTGTCTCTTATAAACAAAAAAATTTTTGTGTTACTGTTTTTATTAATAAAAGTAAATTATACTATAATATTTTTGTTGAATAATATTCACTTTCAATCAAATCTAAGGTTATAAAAATGTTGATATTTTTTACAGTCGTAAATGAAGCTATGTATGAAAATCATACTTGACTATATTATAACCGTTTCTAATGCCGGTTCTACAAACAGATATTATCAATTTAAAAATGACACAATGGACACAATCGACATTTTGTTTTTATTTGTCCATGTGGTTGTGCATTCTGTGTTTTTGCTTACGTTTTTTTGTTTACATTTTATTTTTTGTTTAACAAATATTATTAAATTTTATCAAACTGTCAATTATTTATAAAAAAGAAATTACATTACAATCCAATTTATTCACGAAAAAGTATTATAATAGATAAATATAATCGAAGTAGAGTTTTTCGTGGATTTTGTTTTAAATCTTGTTCAAATCTGTTAACTTTACATTGTGTGAGATAAAACATTTTTGCATTAGACAGAAAAGGATGCAGATTTTGTCTTTATGATTCTGTCGTTATGTTGAAATGTCATAATGCTAAATCAACATACAGACAGAATGATTTAGAAATGACACAATCGACATTTTGTTTTTATTCGCCATTTAATGTGGTGAATATTGATATTTTTTCTTTACATTTTTTTGTTTACAAAATATTATAAAATTTTATTCCAAAATTTAATTGTGCAAACTCAAAGAAATATTACAATCTAATTTATTTACGAAAAAGTATTATAATAGGTAAAATATGTTCGAAGTAAAATATGTCGTTATTTATGTATTAGATCTTGTTCCAAATATGCTAACTTTTGGTTGTGCAGACAGAAAGGGATGCACATTTTGTAATTATCATTTTATTTGTTTGCAGATCCACCGTAAATGGTGACTTCTAACTTAAGACGAGTATGAAAGTTTAGCTTTATATCAATTTATTTATAAAACTAACCGTTAATGGCAAATCGTACTACTTGTTGGATATTAAATTTTGCACTTATAGAAATTAAATTTTGCGCTTACAAATACTATTTTGGCATAGGGGCATTGGCATTGGGTATTAATATCATTGTTTAATATCATTGCAAATTCTAGCAATGTTACTAACGTTGCAAAAATTTGCTCGATCACAAATATATTGTTTTTTTAGTTACACTAGTTAACTCATCATCGTATCTTCTTCTTCTTCTTCTTCTTCTTCCTTGCCTTTTTCTTATTCAGGGTCGGCCCTCCTACTTCTCAATCTATTTCTCCACAAGTTTCTGTCTTGTGTATCGTCACTTT
>JANSTX010053314.1:0-47057 GCA_027564355.1 Penthetria funebris | reverse complement strand
ATGCCAGATATTCTTCGACAGCAAGTAGTCTGTAAATTAAAAAAATCTCATGCTATTACCAAGATCTTAACATCGCTTTCAATTGCCAAAGATGCGCTACGATTTTCTACACATTTCATCCTCAGACACGGAAACTCTATCTATATCCGTTTCCGAGATATTTGCATTTTAAATTACAAAAAGATATTCTCAAGATTATGAATTCCTATTACAAATTCTCAAATGTAGGAAAATGTACATTTATGAATTTGTATCAGGAATTCATAATCGTCAGTTTTTATTTAAATTTAAAATGAGAATATCTCGTAAACGGTTAGAGATAGGGACATCGTATGAACCGTAATATACGTACTAATACCTACTACATTTTCTAAATATATGCCAGATATTCTACAACACCAATTAGTATGTAAATTTAAAAAATCTTATGCTATTACTAAGATTGTAGCATCGAGTTCAATTGCCAAAGATGCGCTACGATTTTCTAGACATTTCATCCTCAGACACGGAAACTCTATCTATATCCGTTTCCGAGATATTTGCATTTTAAATTAAAAAAAGATTTTCTGAAGATTATGAATTCCTGATACAAATTCTCAAATGAGATATTTGCATTTTAAATTAAAAAAAGATTTTCTGAAGATTATGAATTCCTGATACAAATTCACAAATGTAATGTAATGTTCCATTTTAAATTTTAAGAAAAATATTTGAAGATTATGAATTTCTGATGGTACATTTTCCAGTTGGAAAATGTACCATCATTTTTTATCAAGTTCAAAAATGGATATATCTCATAAACGGTTAGTGACTGATGAAAAATGTTGGTACACTTTCCTACATTTGTGAATTTGTATCAGGAATTCATAATCTTCAGAAAATCTTTTTTAATTTAAAATGCAAATATCAAACGGCTAAGGATAGAGTTTTCGAGTCTGAGGATGAAATGTGTAGAAAATCCTTGCGCATCTTTGGCAATTGAAAGCGATGCTAAAATCTTAGTAATAGCATGAGATTTTTAAAGTTTACAGACTAATTTTTGCAGAATATCTGACATATGGGTATAAAATGAGCATACATTTCTACGTATTTTACCGTTTACAGCTTTCTCTACCTCCAACCGTTTACAGCTTTCTCTACCTCCAACCGTTTACGAGAAATGGCAATAATCAGCGCATATTCAATCTGGGTATGATACTACAATTAGTGTTAAAAAACGGAAAAACTCGTGCTATTACGAGGATGTATAATTCTAGTTGATAGATTTTCAATGATATGATCACATAATTTTGTTATTCACTATAGGTGAACCAAGTGAGAGCCGTAATATGCAGATACGGTTTGTGTTTTAATAAAAATACCATTTTTAATATCTATTGTTTTTTTTTTGTTTTATTTAATTTAAAGTAAAATTTATATTCGACAGCACCCCTAACTATATAAGAAATGTTTAAAAATCTATGTTTATATTTTTTTTTGTTAAAATGTTTGTTATTTTACTTATTTACTCTAATTTTGTTAAATTATATTAATAAATATAATCTTAAATTTGGCAATGATAAAATTTAAAATCTATTATATGTTTTTAATATATTAAATATTATTTTAGAGAAATGTATAATAAATTTAATAAAAATGACATCAGCAAATATGTAACATCACGCCATAATAAAATGTATAAATAATTTCAACAGCATTTTTCTGGAGTGTTACCATTGAAGTTAGCGCGTACATTTCTATTCAATTTCGTGCCAATTTTACAAATTATTTAAATTACAATATACATAAATTTCAACTTAACTGTTACAAATTTTGGGATTGCATGTTTCTGGCAGACTTTATGACAGAATTGAATTGAAGTAATCCAGTGTATATTCACAATTAAATAATGAATCTTAATCTTACACTTTAAGGACAATTACTTAATATTATGATAGATTTGTGCATACTACAGTTATTAAGAAATTAAGATAAACATGAATTGATAAGAATTATGAAAATGGTTTAATAGGGTCTACATTAGCAATGACACGCAGTATCTATGACTGCAAATAAAGAATTTAATGATAAATGCACAAAGGTATCATATGTACTAGTACTTGAGAAACTGTAGTGTAAATTCTGCAAGAATTATGTTATTGTAGATTTTATAACAGTTATGTTGGAACTGTATAGATTGTAATTTAATTAATTTATCTAAATTTGCATCAAATTTATTCAATGTACTTCATAAAAACGTACGTATTTGCTGGTGTATGCGGTTAGGGTTCTGTTATGGGTAAATATAACAAATTTACAGTACATATAAAAATATTACAAAATAATATACTCGTATCTTAACATATAATTAAGAATGATAAATATCTTATGATGTTACTTGCAGGACATTCTTAAAATATGTGAATGTTTCTAATTATTGTCGGTTGAGTATACATATACATCTTTTTAATATCAACCAAAATTAAAAATATTAATAAAAATTGTTTTACAAAATAATTTAAGAAGAAACAAAATTTGTGTATAAAAATCTGTTATAATTTTATTTCATTTTGTGTTTAATTATTGGATGGAGTGTTTTTATTTATTTACTTATATTTTCTATAACAAAGCATTATCGTCGACATTAGCACAATTCTTTAAAGTGTAATAAATTGATTTTATTGTATATTACAATTTCGTATTCGTTTGTACGAACGTCAATTAATAAAATTTAATAAGTTCAACACAACTGTTCTAAATACTGCAATAAATATAATTCACACATTTTCCAAATGCTAATATAATCACATTTAATGAATTAATTTAGAGCAAGTTGTTTGATATACAGTAGGGTTGGCTCACCAACAGTTGATTAAATTTTATTACACATTTATGCATTTATCAATCAAATCAATTTATTTCACTTAACTATTGTGGAACTGTGTGCCCCTTTGCTAATGTGTAGTTATACTGCTCTATTTCTAAAAACAATTATTAGTATTATTTTATGATTACAGGTAAGAAATAAGATTATAATTAAAATAGTAATTAAATTAATTATTAAATAATTAGAAATTTATTGGAAAACTCAAATAAAAAATACTTGACTTTATATTTTAAATTTAATGTGGAATCGAATTAAAAGTAATTTATCTACAATGTGAATTTCATATGTAGAACTAGATTTGTGTTCCTGCTAACATTGTCTGCATTAAATTGCCATCAGTGTTGGCTAATACCATACAAGTAATCCTCAATGTGTGCTTTACATATAGACATTTTTTATGGCAAATAATTTAACAGACTTTCACAGTTAATTAGTACCGTAACCATGTACATTCAAGTGTATAACAGGGATGCATTTTATCACCACTAAAGTTCCTACGCTCATCTTGAACTGGGTTATGATAACAATAAACACTGAACCGCATGGTATCAGGTGTCAAAACTAATAACCATCGATGAACACAACACGATGTTTGCCAATATATTCATTTTATCTTCTCTAAAAGAAAAGTATTTTCTATTTGAGTTATAAATTTCTCTATACAATTGAACACAGTTTTAATCGATGGAAATTCTGCACTTTCTTAAATTTTATATATCAACGAAAATAAGACTTAATTACAATAAAAGAAATAAAAATAAAAAAAAAAAAAAAAATTAAAAACCAATAAAACACAAAACACATCTTATCTATAAATGTCTAACTACTTATTCATTACACTTTCTTTTAATGTATTTATAAATTTAACTTAAATTGTGTAAATGGAACGACCGATCGATTGATAGTTGCAGATATCTAATTAATATCTTTTGTATATAATTAAGTTATCAATTATTAGTGCAAACTACTGAACATTTCAATAAATTAACTACCATTTATCAACGATTAACACTTTTTTAAACAACAATTGTGTTTTTACCTTATGCTTTCAAAACACGCATTAGACAGACGTCTTGTTAATTTATTTTCCATGCAAGTATGTTGATAAATGGTGTTTAATGTCTTTTTTTTTGTTCAGACAATCTTTGCACATAACAAGCTACATTTCATTTTTCTAGTTTCTTAATTAATGAATCTACAATATAATATTTTTTTAATTATTTAATATTAATAACTTATTTTGAAACTATTTATTAGAAACATAAATATGGAATTAATAAAGAATTGTTAAATACGAAACCATAGTAGCATTGTTGACACACAAATAATAAATACTAAAATGCTATAGTACCAAATCAATCGTACACGCTAAACTATACATTTAATATTATTGACTTTATTGGATATTTGATAAAAAAATAAATTAAGGGATTGACACATTATGGACAATGGTCGTCAAGGTTTATTATACACACTATTTAAAATGTTTTGGTTATGTCAAATTGATTATAAACTAAAACTACACGATGAATATCATTAACGTTCACAATTTCATTATCAGAGCAACAAAAGTTTAAAATTTTTATCAACAGAAGCTTACAGCATCGATTTTCAAACTATCAAGGAGCGCTATGTTGAAATAAAGGGAATAATTTTTATGAAGTAGTTTTAAACAACTATTTATACTTGATAAATTCTGACTTCTATTGAAAGTTACTTTATGCATGCACATTAATTATTGAAAACAAATACTTCAAAGTAACTTGAGTATACTTTATGCACATTTACAAGAAATACACTTTAGTCTAGGAATGATTTTTTGTGACGAAGGAGATACTTAAATATAATAACACCTAAAGACAATAACAATAAAAATACAATTTAGTTTACGATCGATAACTAATTTAAATAATTAAATATGAAAAACAAAGAAAAATACGAACCAATGAAATTATTTTGATTTTTTTGGTAAAACTTTATTATTAACTGAATTATGAGTTGAAGATGATATGTTGTTTGTTCTCGGTTGAAATGGCACCTATTAATAATAATAAAAAAAAAAATTAAAATAATTTCATATTAAAAAAGGACAAAAACAAATTTATGTATAAAAAAAAAATTACGGCAGCTCTTTGATCTTCCATTCGACCACCTTGAACACGCATAATTAATGAGAAAAAATCTTCATCAGGTACAGTTGCTCCAATATTTGAATTACCAGCTAGAACAGTTAATATAAAATTTTCATAAAATCACAAACTATTAATCAAATATTTATAAAATATAAAAAACAAACAAAACCTCTTCGATTTGATTCACCATTTTCAACGTCCATTGTAATATTAGGACGTGGCAATTCAGAACGTTGTTCTTCTATTCGTGAACTTTGACTACGCATTAACATATCTAAAAATGCATCATCTGGTTGTGCCCGAGTATTATTTGTTGTTTGAGGTAAATTATTATTATTATTATTATTTGATAATCTACGACGATTAACAAGCCCAGGTAATATTGCTCTTTGTTCATCCATACGTTCCGATTGTAAATCGGCAATCATTTCGATTAAAGCATTTCTACAAAATTACAAATATGGGAAACATTAAATTAATAAATTAAATTTATAATAAATTAAAAAAATTATACCTATTTTCTTTTGGAACTGTTGTTACTGCTGAAGCTGTGGAAGCAGCAGTAGCACCACCACCACCAGCAATAGTCACATCTGTTGTACCACTTACAACTGTTACATTTCCTGACTGATTATTATTTTGTTGAACTAATGGTTTACGTATATTATCTTTATTATTATTATTATTATTATTATTATTGTGTATTTGTCCTCCAATAATTTTTAAAGAACATCTTTGGTCATCCATACGTTTACTTTGTGATTTGGTTAACATTTCAAAGAAATCATCTTCATTCAATTTTTTATTACAATTTGCATTACTACTTTGTATCATTTCATTTAATGGTAAATCATCTGTTGTAGAATGTGCATTTGGTAAACGTTTTCCATCTGGTGTTAACTGTAACATTAAAAATAAAATAAAATAAAGTAAATACATATTAAAATAAAAATCCTTGTTTTATTATTCATTACACATACACATACTCTCATTATATAAATGAATGACTAAAAAGGAATTAAATAAACGAACAAAATATAGGATCAAGCAATGATCTACAAAAAAAAAAAAAAACAAAATAATAAAAAAAAACCTTAATTAAATCCAATTGTTCCATGCTTTGGCGTCGTACCCTTAAATTTCTAGAGTTGGAATTACTAATGGAATTCTTTTGTGAATTACTGTCATCTGAACAGATTGTCGGTGATCTTGTCACATTTGAAATTGATTCATTGTCAGATGATAAATCGGGTAAACCAAGTATTTTTCGTAAATCTGATACATTCATACGTGCCGTTGATTCACCAGCAGTATCACCCAACTGTAAAAATTAATTCCATATCATTAAAGTATTAAATATTCTATTAGTATTCATCGCTCGAAATGTTACCAATTTCACGTAGCTGTAGGTGCCGAGAAACTAATCACAATGTTCTCGCATACTGAATACTGAACAATGAACTTAGTTGAGCATAAAAAAAAAAAACAAAAAGTGCAATATTACAAAGGCTACAAGACTTCATAGGCATTGGTGTTCAAAAATTTGGTATTTTCTGATAAGAAAAATTTACCAATTTAGCAACACGTACCCAAACAAAACGATCGTGCGTGGTTTTCCTACAAACTAACAAAAATTTGTACAACTAAGTTGGTATGTGTTAACAATCGACTGATTTATTGATAGTACTGCTGTAATTACAAATTATCACTATTTTTTATCGACCATAGCGTTAAGTTGAGTTATCAAATCCATCAACAAAAGGTGGTAAATAATGCATTGCTCATTTGAGCACACAATTTGATTGCATTTATTGGACATTTCCACAAGGCAAGCGACACCATTTCATAAACCTTATTTGACACCATTTCATAAACCTTATTTGACACAATTTACAACAAAAAACTACAGCATTTTTAATTGGTAACGCATCAAATGACGAAATCATAATGAAAAAATTACTTCTCTTGTTAATGTATAATGTGACTGTGCAAAATATAATGCTTTTTCATGATTTGCAATTGATGAATACGCATTACCTAGACTCCAACATGCTCTAGCTTCACCTACTTTATCACCTATTCAATTATTATAACAAAAAATGATTATAGTTGAAAATAGAAGAATTAATGTTATTTTTATTATCAAATTTACCCAATTCCTGTGCAATGGCCAAATGTTTTTGATGGTAATCGATAGCAGTTGGAAAATCTCTTAATAATGTGTATGTATTGCCCAAACTATAACAAGATTGTGCTTCAACAGCACGTTCACATAAATCAATTGCCAAAGACAAAGTACGTCTAAATAAAATAAACCGCAACCCCCGAAGGGTAATTAATATTTTGATAATTAAAAAAAAAAAAAAACCCCTACTTATAATGATCAGCAGCTTGTTCAAATTGTCCCAAAAATATATGTGAATTTCCAAGATTACTGTTTGCCCTTCGTTCAGCTGGTTTATCACCAAATTCTCTGGCTATTCTTAAACGTTCCTATTTTTTTGTTTTTTAATATTACAATAAACCAAAATATATTTTTTTACAAATAAAATAACTTACTTGATGATGTTCAATTGCTGCTTCAAAATTACCTAATAGATAAAATGTATTACCTAAATTACCACAAGCTCTACCTTGTGCACCTCTATCACCCAAATCTTTCATTAAAGTTAAATTTTGTCTACACAAAACAAAAAAAAAATTAAATATAAAATTAATTGAAATAAATAACCCATAAAAGAAAAAAAAAACAAATCATTTTGTCTTACTTGTAAAAATCAACAGCTTTCAACAGTGCTTCCTTAACATCATCAGAAAAATCACCCGGATCAGTTTGACCCATATGTTTACCTTTGGCATGATAAACATTTCCAAGATTATATAAAGCACGACCTTCTGATAAACGATCACCCAATTGTTTTGCCAATGTTAAATGACGATCACAACACATAGCCGCCTCATCAAAACGTCCCATAACTTTCAATGTATTTCCTAAATTACCCGATGATTTTGCTTCACCTAATTTATCGTCCATTGATCTAATCAAATGAAGAATTTAATTTTAAATAAATTTAAAAAAAAAAAACTAATAAATACCTGGCCAATGTAAGATCCAATTTATGATATTGCATTGCTTTTGCATAATCACCCAAATAAAAATATGCATTTCCTAATTGACTATAAATCGCACTTAATGTACGCAAATCATCGGTACCCGCTTGTATGGCCGCCTGAAAAAATGCAACCCCAGCTCTACAATCACCTGATTTACATAAACGTTCACCTTCTAATGCCAATTCTAAACACATTGATGATCCATCGTTACTCTATAATTAAGTTTGAGAATAAAATGTTTATATAAAAATTAATTTAGTATGCCATAATTATGTGTAAAGGTGTTAATTAAGTCAAAAAATTTATCATATTTAACCATGCATTTTTAATGTGACAACAGATACAGTCCTATAAGTGTGTGTACCGAGAATATTCAAAAGAAATACAAAAAGGAAAACTCCTTATTCACGTCCATCAATCTAACAGTAAAATGAGTAAATACATACAAATTTATTCAATAAAGCATTTCTACGAAAAGATAAGAATTGATCAGTTTCAAAGGCATTAAAAGTTCAAAATAAAAATAAAAATGTAGTGAAACTGGACACAATGGTCGGTAAATAAATCTACAACTCTGGTATTGGATAATTTCATGCATCTGTAAAAATTATTTAGAGTAATTTATTTTCTTCTATTATACATGTTAGTCCTAACATCGATGACGAATTAGATAACGACCTAATCGTTAGCAAAATTAACATAAAAATGCAATAGAATGAACCTATGTAAAATTTGCTCATTGTTATACAGACGTGCAGCATCGATAATACACAACTCAGTCACTGACCTAAGATTTATCACAAGAAAATATATTTTTATAAAATTATGTTATAGTTTGTGAGAAAATACATTAAAAAGATTAATTCTTTTCTCGACACAATTTCAACATCTGTAACTTTCTTGTGATTGCTTATTCTTTGAAGTGTTCATTGTGTCGCCAATTTTAAATTCGTTACCTCACTCTACCAAAGTCCTAGAATGCTTTATTTATCATTTATTTTATGAGTCCTTCCGTCCAACATAAGCATATAAATAATAATATATGTCGTAGTGTACAGCAATACGATAAATCATCAACATAGCGTAGAGAAATGCGATGAATCAATAGAATTCACAAGTCACTATTGGAATTCAATCTAGGGACGGTTTGTCGACGATTTCAAATGAGGTTCAGCAAATAAAAAAATCGATTTCTCTCTTCCTTGTTTAGCATTTAGTTTCATGTTTCCGCATAATTTCTGACTTTTTGTAGACGAACCTCCAAAATAGTAATTTATTCAGGAATGTGATGAAGAGAATATTCATCGTTTAGACCTTTATTATTTCTGCGCTTTCATTTTTTGTAAATTTGACCGACATGTATGCCTTTGCCTACAATATTCCCTTACTACATCTCGTTTTGATGGTCATACTTAAGATTTTCATTAAGCTGATTTGTGACCCCAAGATTTAGCAATAGCAATATGCCTTTTCTTGTTTTAAATTTTGCCAATTTATGTATATTTTTAAATCGTTAGCATTAATTTCTGTAATAATAAAATTGTTATTTACTACTGCATTGATTCAAAGTCTTTAATAGCACTATAAGAAAAACACCATACAAATTTAAATTCACTTAAAATTCACATTATATTTTATAATATTTACACAATACACACCCACATAGGCCCAAAGCAATTTCAAAATGTAAATTAATCGTAGAATAATTTACCAATCATTGCAACAATTTACACAATCTTTTAAAGGCAAAAACATAATTTGTGTACGACAAAATACAAGCAAATAAAAGTATATTTACATAGTCATACACGTTTATACGTCGTAATCTTATCATTTTAATAATAAATAAGCAACTTAATAATAATTTTAATGAATTTAAACAAATTTGTGAGTCATACAAAATAACTTTAAATAAAATTTCAATGATTTCCTAGCACAAATAAATGAGGAGGGATGTCTTCAATTGCCTTGCCCAATGATTGATTTCACTTGAGACTGCTTGCAGGAAAGAAATTGATATAAATACCAATTAGATGAATTACAATTATAATCACTAACATATTTCATTTTAATTTTAATAATTAGTAGTATATTTATAAAATTAATTAATTTCAATATTTCACATTTAAAAATCAAAAATTGTCAAAGAAATAAAACTACGCCACATAATTTGTGGCTCGTAGAGGCCACCAACAAAAGAATACATTGTTGACTCACAAAATAAAATATATAATTACAATAAAACACTTACTTGATCATTATTTGCAGATAAATTCTCTGCCGATAATGATGAAGACATTGTAATCTTATTTATATACAATTATTATATTATTTAAAAATTTAATAGAAATTAATTAAAAGGAATAGAAAAAACCACAACACTTCGACAGCATCATAATATTTTTTTTATGACAAAAAGAGAAATATGTCAAAATTATCGAAAGTTTTTCTTCTTTAACGAATAAAATACCAGTATAAAATATTTAGTTATTCAATATCATGTACAGATGACGAAAAGAACAGTTGGGAAAACCAAGTGAAATTATGAAAAGTAAAATTTTGCTCAAATTTCTGACATTTTACAGTAAAAAATGTAAATAAAAATCAACAAAAATAATAACAAAACTATACACTTTCATTACATTTTTAATTCATTTAATTAAAATCAATTTAATTTGTAATTCTCAGAGGAAATTATTATGGCATCAAAAGAACATTTACAATTATCAAATTATATAAAAAAATTGCATAAACAATTACGCAAAGAATCCCAAATAATTGGTTGTGATTTGGCGTGGAAGCAACATTTTCAAGACGAAGATGCATTAAAAATTTATTCAAATTCTATGAAAAAATTGGCAAACATTTGGGAACAAAATCAAATTGAACATCGTATAAAATGGTCTGTTAAATATTGTTTATATTATTTTCAATTAAATTCAGAAATATTGAAAAATCAACAAAATAAAGAATTGCGAATTATCATGCAAATATTAAATGAGAACATCATTGAAGGGATTGGTGTTATTGTCAACGATGATGTCAAAAAATTACAAAATGAAAAATTTAATCAAATCCTAAGTAATTCAATAAAAATACAAGATGAATTACAGACAACAAAAATAAAACTATTAGACGTTGGCAGTTGTTATAATCCATTTAAAATTTATTCCCATTTTGAAACAATTGCAATTGATATTGCACCAGCCACAAATTCTAATGTTTATAAATGTGATTTTCTCAATGTTAAAATTGGCAATGAATTAATAATTGAAAAATCATCTGCAATAAAAGCACATGATTCACAAATTTTAAATGATCACATTTTACAATTACCAGAAAACGATTATCATGTCATTATTTTCAGTTTATTTCTAGAATATTTGCCAACATCAAAACAGCGACTATATTCTTGTAAATTAGCTTATGAATTGTTAAAGTTTGAAGGAATTTTAATTATAATAACACCCGATTCAAAACATGTTAATGCAAATGCAAAATTAATGAAAACATGGCGTTATACATTGGCAACTATTGGATTTAGTCGTATAAAATTTGAGAAATTACAACATATTACGTGTATGGTATTTCGTAAGGCTTTATGCCGTGAAATTACACAACGATGGTCTTGTTGTCATAAAGCAGATTATATGAATGATGAATTAAATATACCACAAGATTTTAATGAACGAATTGATGATGGTGATCGTATTGAAGATGTTAAAAATTATAATGAAAATTTATTAAAAAATGTAAATTGTATTGAAGAAAATTTATTATATTTTAGTGAATTGCCTGGTAACAATTTCTAAATTATTGATTAATAAAAATAATAGAAAAATTTGAATTTTACATTGTACTGTAATTTTATTTATTAAAAAATGTGTGAAAAAACTTACCTATCATCAGCGAGAATAATTTTTTTATTATGTTTTTAAAGGCGATTGTATGAGGATAACCTGTTTTGATTAGCGAGTTTATAAATATGCCACTACGTTATGTACAATAGGGGTACGTTGCATACATTTCATATTTACTCAACATATTCCCAAAAGGATAACGGATACCTTTAACATATAATATATTTTAAATCCTATGAGATTGATATAAGTGAATTATAGTAAATACACATATGCGAAACATTCTACATTTTTTATGCACCATGCGACATCTATTCCAATCAATTACTACACTATTTCCATAATGTATGATTCTGCACAGCTCGTGTAAGAGCGTTGATCATGTTATCCAGATAAAATACATAATAAATATTTTTCAATCGATCCATGTATGATCTGCCAGTTCTTCAATCTTCCTTATTATGTTAAGGAAGTAACGACGACGATATTATTCTTACACATACTCCATTGTTCATTTTTTTTTTGTGCAACTTGATTATCAATTCCGCATCTTTATCTCTTCCGCAAACATCATCAAGTGACCAAATTTTCGTCAATAAGGATGTTCTTTAACGACCTTACAGAACCGAAGTTCATCAAAAAAAAAAACTATGTTTTAAAAATAGGTGCAACAGCCCTATAAATTTTCTGTTGAAGTAATAAACAAGATGGACAACCGATGAAATTGGAATTGTATCGGATATTGCTTTATTGGCATTCCTAGGGTAACAGCAGAATCTAATCGTTCAAGAACAATAACGATGGAGTTTAAGTGTAGAGGATGGATCTCAGTAATGTGTTGGTTAGAAATCGTTTACAATGACGGCACAGTATTGACGATCTTTGCTGTCCCTCGATTTGATCTGACTTAATAGTTTCACACAATAGTTTATAAATACTTAAATATAATATATATTTATTTTTTAGTTTCATATATACAAACTTATGTTATATAATGTCGTGTATAATATATACCTATATATATAATGTAACCATATAATCTAAATATAATATATAATATTCATTTTTTTTTTTGTTTTTTAGTAATAATTAATACATTTTTAATATTAATTATTATAATATATAACAGGTATCAAAACTACTTTTTAATTTTTAATTTCTATCCAATTAATTAAATATATAATTTTATACACAAAAAAATTTATTCTAATATTTTCATCTGCTAAGTCTTTTTCTTTTTATGTTATATTTTAACTTTTTTTTTTTTTAATTTTCATTTTAGTATCTTTTTTTAATTTTATATTGTCCTAAACATTCAAATATACGTTTATTGTAAGGATTATATAATAATTGCTATTATCAAAGTATTGTAAAAAATGCATTGTGGCAGACTAACACATTTTTGGTAACTCTCTGCCGCTATGCGACTATTTTATGGTTCTCAATCTTATTAAATGATAAATTAATTAAAATTTAATCGGCGCGGCTAAGAAGAACGTATTCATGTTGTTAGAAAAATCATCTCAATAATAAACCAGGTAGCTGGTGTAGTTTTTGCGAAATAATCTACTAAATTATTAACCGACAGAAATCTACATAACTATAGACATTCTTATCTATTAGTAATATCACCAGTAATTCAATCACAATATATATCAATTCCATGCATATAATTGTGACAAAAAAAAGGCGTGTGGATAACAAACATTGGGAAACATCAGCAGTGACATCATATATATGGACTAAAATATTTGCCATTGATAATCAAAATGTGATTCAAATGTAAAAATAGTGAATGAAATGACTGACTTCCATCAATGTTACTCAATTCATATTCATTTTAACCTGCTGTGACACGTCACGATCAATGTCGGTAATAGGGTGTGATCGTGGCACTAGAATGTTTCACACATCACCGATTACGATATGTTGTCCAAAAAATTCGTTTTAAAGAACTTCAATCGATATCCACAGGCATACAGTAATTAAATTGAGAACATTTAATTATTTTAATTATTTTAAGTATTTACGTATTTATTATTTTTTTAAAATATTTTTGATATACGCATTGAACACATTAATATGGGGTTAAACAAATTCCGAATCAAATGTTATGAATATAAGTGGATTTTTAATATATAAATAAATATTGATTTTTAATAAGTATATTATATATAAGAATAAGTCCTTAACTTAATTTGGCACTCGATGAAATTGAAATGAATAATTCAATATTAATAAATAACCTAATATCCTTCTCAACTCCTAAAATAGAGCATATTCACGTACAGATTAGCAATCAACTGATAAAAACTTAAAAAAAAAGCATTCTAGAAAAGGTTGTTACAATCTTTGACATACGGAAACGTTGACAATTTCTAAGAACATTGACTATAAGAAAAAGAAGAATATAGCAATTCAGGTTCATAAGTATTCAAATTTACTAAATACAATTCGTAAAAATTGTGGGTATAAATAAAATATTTTTACAACTATTAATGAATTATAGACATAAGCTCGCATAATAAAATAATAATAATAAAAATAATAATCTAGACTGTTTCGTTGTAAATTCGATTAAAGATGACCATAAAGTTTTGAAGAAACTCATATAGGAATGCAAATATGTTCAGCTACAAGTTACCCTAAAAATTGATCAGGTTTCATTTTGTGCAAATGATAATGTTAAAGATTTTTAAAACTGCAGATCATCGGCATCTCAAGTTCCACAGACTTGGATTACGTCAGGCGGTCGCCAATAGTAAAATGGAGGCCAAATTGAAGAATTAAATAGTTTCACACGTCAACGGTTTATAACAGGCTTAATATAGATAACCCAATCAGTTTATTCTGAGATATTGCGGATTATGATCATAAACCTCGAATATGTTCAACTCTGTTAAATTATTTTCTAGTTTTCTACCCCTTTACTCAACTAATAATAAGGCATATTAGGTTTTAAGCTCTCAACATTCAGGACTGAATATACTATATAATAGGACTGAATATACTAATATAGTTAATATATTACTCATGTTATAGATTATGAATTTCTTGAAGATCTTTCAAAATCAATGGAATAATAAGCAAATATGTTGCTAGATGTAATGTATTGAGGAGAAGTAGAACAGATAAGAATGGTTTCCGATGTTCTGTTTGTTGAGTAATGAAAATTTTATTTACAATTAATTTATAGACGTTCATTTAATTGCTAATGTTACTACTATTTTTTAAAATTAAATAAAAAAATTATATTAAAAACTTATCACATATACATATAATATAAATTAAATTTATTTTACAAAATTATTATAATGATAGTAAATGCATTTTATTTTTAAAATTTTTCCATTAAAATAATTCATTTATTCTATCAATTAAAAACGATTTGAATGATAGTCCGAGCTATTAGAGAACCCTCATCAATTATTTTATTTTATTTTTAACGTCATTAGATGATATTTTCTAAAATTGGCAAGTACCCCTTCGAAATAGTTTGATTTTCGAATTATTAATAAATCGACTGCATATCCTTGATGTGGTGCCATAAAGTCAAAATATTCTGAATTTAAGCAATAAATTAACTGATTCCTTAAAAGAAGAGAAACTCATCATCTGAAGATTTAAAATTATGATATGGACATAATGGTATTGATTACATGGTCTGAAAATATTTGAGTTTTAAAAAGTTTAAAAAACAATAAGAATCCACTAACATTATGCCGATAATAATTTCGACAATGCCATGCCGGCTTTTTAATAAAATAAATAGTCTATTGATTAGATTTTATATATTTTTTGAAAGATGACGAATGTTGTTAAAATATTGGAAGAACCAATCGAAGGCAACCTTAATGGATTGTAAAATCTGTTCCGTAAAGTAAAAACAACTTCTTACTAAGGAAAATCTCGTCAAAAATTATCCACTAATTATGGGAATAATTTTGAAAATTTTTATATTTTACAGATGATTTCTTAACGTATGTTCAGCAGAGAGTGTAGTCCCGTGACATAGAACCCAATCAATTGCCGCCTTGATACACAAGATATTGTTATAAATTCAAATGTTACAATTAATATAACACATTAAGTAAGCCGTTTAATGGCAGTTACGACTCTTGGCAGTTTTATACATTTTAATTGAGTCCATTAATTGTACATAATTTCCGAAGATAAATTAAGTAGCCGGAGCCTAAACAGAAATTTGTCAACAATATCTAAATATTATTTCTTGATAAGTGATATATCGTGCAAGTCGAATATTTTTAAAAATTTCTTACCAACAAACTACAGACAATATAGCTGCAGCAGATTAATGCAGCGTACACTATTGAATTATTCAAATGTGGAGGTAGACAGTTTTAATTGTTAGAATTAGAGAATTATAAATACTAGAAATGTGGACAGCGGTCAGTTGGGTTGACATTTGAAGCGACAAATTAACATCGTATTTACCACACTTTACATCCATGTGGTGTATTATAATATGTCGACATGAGTGTGGCTAGTAATTTATTCATTTTTGATGGTTTGATGGAACAATAAACTATGATCGTTATGATTTATGAGTACAGTAGAAATTATTATCAATTTTATGATAATTTATGTATCCAAAACAAATAATAGTTATGAATATTATTTATCGTAAATAACATAAAAAATATATTTATATATAAATTATCTATAAAACAGCTGTATTTTTAATTAATTACCAATTCAAAACCATAAATGTTAAAACAGTAACAATTATTTTTAGTTCAATATGAATTTTGGTGGTTACCTACACAAAATACCTAATGTTAATATTATATTTAAATATATACATAGAATTAATAAAAAATCCAAATAAATATTTTTAAAAAAAACTTTAAAATCAAACTCATAAGTCAGTTATTATGTCAGCCGCTCGCATTAACATAAACTATAAAAAAAAATCAAATTTACAACCATGATGGACCTATTGTTGAATGCTTTTCAAGTATTTCAATAGCATCATTTCGTCCCATACATTTAAAAATATTAACTAATTCATTTAATGCATTTGCATCACGACACCTGCATTCCCATAAATCTAAAATCGATTCGGTTGGCGATGGTTTTGTTGCAAAATATGCAATATATCGATCAACCATAAGTCTTTGGGCAAGCATACGCCAATCATTATTACGATTATTTGGCGGATCTAAACATGCACTTAATTCACGTTTTATTTGTCTCGTCAATTTAAATGCATTTTCCATATCTTGACCAATGCATACCGTACTGACAACACCTTTATCCGATATTGTAACACTCCGTAATGAACTATCACTATTATATTCATCGATAATATTAACGGTTGAATAATCATTTAATAGAAATGGTGAACAATGAATGGCCGTCACTTCACCACCTTGCCGTTGACGTGCATTCACCTCAATACGTAAACCAGTCGCTTCCTGTTCAATGGTACGTTCAATTGTAAAACCACAATGTAATGCTAAATTTGTATTCGTCCATACATGGGAAAATGGTATTTTTTGACTTTCAGAACCTAATTTCGAACGCCAACCACCAATACATTTTATTGACAAATATAAATCTTGCCCATTATCTTGAAATGTTAATGGTGAACTTTGACCCAATAATATGCCGGCCAAACGATTTTCTAAATTTATACAATAATCTTTTGAACTGGGAAAATCTTCAATCACATAAACACGTATACTACAATCATTGTTGACCGGTTGAACGGATGGTCCAAATAGAAATAGTTTTAAACGTTTTATGGCGCCCATACCACCGGCCATCGATTCACCAATTAATGCAAATCTACCCAAAAATTCGGTCATAATATATGCATATTGATCATCCATTTGTACATAGGCCGGTGTATTGATTGTCTCTTCACCCAATGTTATCAATTTACGCCATTTCGGTTCCACATCTTGTATATGTGCATTTGAATAATACAATGATATACGCCATTGATTTAAATTTTCAACACAATGCGGTATTTTCAATATTGCTGGTTTATTTAAATTTACATCAACTGGACCACAATGTATTATTGGTGCAATATGTGTACATATATCGGGTATGCACACCTTTATGCTGTCCTCATTCAATAATGATAAAAAAATATTTTGTTTTAAATTTTTACCAATTGATGTTTCTGGTATTAATAGGGCAACTGATGCATTTTGTAATTTTAACCATCCACCAGTGGATGTTACAATTTGTCTAACTGTATTTGATTTTGGAAAAATTTTGTGTGCCATCGGTAATGTTGGTGGTTCAGTTGCAACATCATATGTTGAATCGGCTATGAATAAAATTAAAAACCAAAAATTATTATCAATTATGCTATAATATGACTATATATAAAATAGAATTGGAAAAATAATAACGGTATCTATGCACATTTATAGCAATATTCTAGTCTGAGTGAAGAATTGAAACTGACCTGATTTAAAATTATTTAATTATTTGTGAATTACATAACATAATTGCCTAACCGTAACATAAACGACAGTTACAAGAAGATAAAAATCATCATTCTATCCGAGAGTAAATCACCACTTCATTATGTTTCTAATACTGTACATGTACTATGTATAACTGTTACTAGTTTGAATAGGGTATGCATTCAAGTATTCAGAACCTCATTGAGAAACATATAAATAAAATTCTGAAAATCCACATGCTTCCATAACGAATGTTCTAAATGGCCAAACAATAACTAACAATATGTGAAATGAGCACACATCAATTGTGTTGCACTGAAAATACTACCCATTAAGTTCCACAGGTAAACTGCTGCTGTCAGTATATCTACATAGATATACATTCCAGTTATTCTAAAGTATCGAAAATTGATTGACAACAAATTTGGCAAACTTCCGCGTTATTAAAATAATGCAACGTACATTAAAAATAATTAAACTCTCTATAGCACAAGTGCAATGGAATGCAAATCATTTTTGAATGTTTATAAGATGTTTAATTGAATTAAATTCTAAAAATAACAAATCTATAGCTAATTTATGGCTATATTTACTCGTATAATATCCATTTATATATAAATTGATAGTATAAATATTTACTGACATGTGTTTGTTGTTGTTGCTAATGAATCCGTACTTTGAATCCTTTTTGAGTAATTCGATGATGTATATGAATCATTGCCACTAACTTTATCCATTGGTGCGGCATAGCTATAAATTAGAATTATAAAAATAATATTGTAAATTCATAAATTCAATAATGTCGAGAACAATAAATAAATAACAAACAAAAAATAAAATTAGAAATTGCAAATTGCTTAATGGATAAATAAATAGTCAAATATACTGCAAATGCAATAACTATATATAACCCTTACATGCCACCAATTTATTTAACAAAATATATACTAACTTGGTTGCCAAATGAGGTACATCATAATGATGTTCTGATATTGATCTAGGTATTTGTAATGGTATATTTTGTCCACTTGGCAAATGTCCATGAATTGGATACTCATAATTGGCTTGTATATTATTTTGTGTTAAATCAGGTTGAAATTGTATTGTCTTCTTGTCTGGATCATGAAAATATTCTGGTTGCATATCTGCAAAAAAAAAAAGAAAAAAAACTTTATAAACATAGAAATTGAAAAAAAAGCTTAAGTACTGGTGATTTATGGCATCTCCATTCATTATCATTCAAGCAAATGTGTAATTAACAAGACAACCTGCATTAAAAAGAGAAATAATCAGATGGCCTATGTATGTTGTACAATCATACCGTCATTATCATTAATAATTTTCATCAGTCTATTTAAGTTTACTGTAGAACGTCATCGTCAACATTATCATAACCCCCATAATTTAGACCTTGGGTACACAACTGTAAGAAGGACACAAATATATCGACTGTAGACATTTTAAAAACAATGATAAAAAATAAATTAACATTTCAGAGGAATCATTGGGCAATTAAATGGAAAATGTATGCATTCTATATTTTAATCTGTGACTGATAGCTATAAGTTTTCACTAAATAGGTGAGCAACATAGGAATTCACGACACTCATTGTCATAGAATCCTTACTTATTCTGTGGGTGACGATGAGTAGCCAAATATATGTTTATATGTTGCCTATAAGTTCCTTCATCAATTTCATGTCTATATGCTTATAATCGAATTTGCAACGAATTAGACTAGAATATGGTAGTTGGACATATTCTCCAAATAACATCTGTAGTATCACGAATAATGGTTATCAACAAGCTGAGATATTTGATAGACAATTAATGAAGTCGCCATTATGCGTAAGATGCTAATGATGTTGTAAGGATACATATGAGAAATAGAAATGTTCACAAGATTTACAAAATATTTATGACACAGATTATATATGAAATTAAGTGCATATATACATAAATATGAATTATGTGCATGGAATGTGTACGTAAGGTGCTTAAATTAAAGAAAGATAACACTTTGTAATTGCAGGGAATTCAAAACACTTATCAATGTTCGTCTGCAGACAATAAATCGACTATAATTCTTATTAATAATTTTAACTTTTAAGAACCATAAAAATATCCCATTTGTTCATAAAACATATAATTATATATGTTCAACATAAAACATTATAAATCTAATATATGATTTGCCAGAAAGAAAATTCTATAATACAGAAATTGCAATTTCCCACAATATGCAATCATAAATTCTGTTTGTGCAATTTATTAAAAATATAAAATTTATGAAAATCACTGTAATTGAATTATTTAATTTGGCAATATTTTATATTTTTTATTGGCAATGCCATTTAAAAACAAATATTTCTCATTTTTACAAGGATTTAGAGGCGAGTATACCACCCCAATTATCCATACACTCGGTCAATTCAATGAATATATTCGTGCGAAAAATTATGCATAAAACAAATTACAATTGGCATTTTATGAGAATTTAAATAAATTTATAGCGTAACGTAATTTTTCAACATTATCATATTTGCTACTATTGATAATTATGATGGTATTCTATTAGATTGTCGTGATTTTTCATAAAAAAAAAAAGGAATATATTCAAGAGCAATTCAATAGTTATGAGTTTTAACAATGGGTATGAACAGGTTCAAATATTGTGAACTTGCATTCTTAAGTACATTCCACCAAATATGCTGTAAAATATGTCATTAAATATGTAATACATTTAACTAGACAATACCATCAAGTTAGTCATCATCATCCTAATCTCCACTATTGCATACCACAGATTGGTTTGATTGCGGTATGGGTTAAGATCAATAACAAAATTAAATTGAGAACAAACGGTTATGATTGAAACTCGAATGGGAAAATGGTCTATGACCTAACGAAAGTAGAAGAAGAAGAAAAAGAAAATTTCGAAAAAGTCGATTTATATGCGATTAAGATTCATATACAGGATTGTTTTGAATATATTAATAATAACAAGTATCTGATGGCAAATGGTTCTTTCAATAAAAGTTCAGCTAGGTTCATGGTCAGTAATTTGCGTACCATTGGAAAGGGATGGATTGAAGTGAAGATGTAGGCTAGTGATCGAGAAAAAATGCGGTTGTTCGTTGACCTATATAAGATTGTGTCAACGAACAATTTCTTCACAATTATTAAAAGTTAATTTCTGATTTGAGGTGTGCATATCTTATAAAATACGACACAACAGTATTTTCATAATCGCATACATAAGCTATAATAAAATGATATTTGGTGTTTAACTCTATGCCATTTGATTCTCTCTACATCTTAAAAATGACAAAAAATGTTACTTGTTTGCATTTTGCATCGTTTTAAGAAATATTTCAGTTCAGAAATGTTGCCATTATGCATATAGTTCAATTTGAACTTCAATCAGCGAACGTATATTTTGGAACTATAGTCAAACATGGCTAAAATTGTAAATTATAGTTGGACATTTTAGAAAATAACAACATATATTTCACCAAATACCATAAAATACAATATCACACAAGTATTTGTGTAGAGCTGGAGGTGATAAATAGAATTGTTAATTGAAGAAAGTGGAATTCGATTGGCCATACACTGAATCGACCAGTCGATGATATTACAAAAGACACACATTTGACTTGAATCCAAGGGAAATAGTAGACCCGAAATGGTGAAAAGTGTCAACAAAATCGGTTGATCGTTGATGTCCTATGCTACAGCGAGAAGTAAAGGTCGAGATGACAATGATATTTGATGTAACATACGCATATTAAAAATGATAAATAATCAGCGTAATATTGCCCTATGTACTCTTGAAACGTAAAGGGGAACATGATGAAGAACTAAATTGTACGTGAAGGTTAATCGATTTCCAAAGCTATTAAATAAATTGATAGAATTTTCCGAGCATATTTTTTTGCAATAATTGGTAGTTTATAAGTCTAATTGATTTTCATAAGACGTAAATGTTAGTTAAAACTAAAAAATTTAACATGTTTTCATTTGAAAGATACAAAAATAAAAACAATTATCACATAATAAAAAATAGAATAAAAATATTTTGTTTATCTTCAAATAAAACATTTTTGTTTATACAATCGAGTACCCTCCTCACAAATAAACATCATAAATTAATTATTGAGTAATGAAAAACGATACAAAAAGAAAAATAATCTTTTTGGAAAATTTCTGATGGCGCCAAAAATATATTTATATATTTTTTTGAACAAAAAAACATTTCAAATATTCATTTAATTTTTTAAAGAAAAATCATATATTTTTATTATACCTTAAAATAACAAATGGAAATTACTCGTAGATTCCTTTTTTTCTTTTTTTTTTTTTTGAATGTCTTAAATTTCACTTATTATCTTTCAATTTTCTTTATATTTTCCTAACTCAAAGAATTTTCATTCTAATTAATTTAATGATTTCTTTTACGAGCCCGGGCAAAAACAAAAAAACGTATCCCGCTTTCATCGTCTCATATCTTTTGATTTATTTAATTTTAACAATTTGAAGTGTAAATGTTATGCCGTTTATTATAACTTTGATTTCAATTTAATCACATTTTAATAACATTACACCTTATTTTATTGACTTTTGTTTGATAACATCTAATCAAAAAAAATAAAAAATAAACGAATAAATAAATATTTATATAATTTTTTTTACGGGCTGTGTACCTTAACACAACATTTCTCATATATACTTTTTATAGGCTCCTATGTTCATAGGCTTCAAATTTATAAATAACTACGACGGAAGTACGAGTATATAACAAAAAAAAAAAAAAAATACAAAATTATTATGGTGACAAAATTACGTATAAGTCAATGTCGGTTTTTTTTATCAGGGAAAACAATTTCACTAATTGACATAAATTTATGTTTTTCGAAATTTTTTAAATACTCGAATATCATGTAATTAAATAATTAAGATAATAAAAATAGAGAAGAAACCTATTGATGAATGAAGCAAAAAACCATAAGAACAGTTTCAAAGACACAATGGACACCATAATAATATTATAATATAATACCTGGAATGTCCAACAAGAATATTATATCATCCACGTCTACTTATAGGACACCTCCAATTCACTATTAATTTACAAGTAAAATCCATCCTTTATTATTATCATTATTATTTGTCATGGGAAAATGAAGGACAAAAAACTATCTTTTCCAACATGACCAATCATCGGTCGCATTTATTCAACGTTTAAAAATCCATAACGTAGAATGTTTCTCTTGCAATCTTTATGTGGGTTTGGGTAGGGAAATCTAACCTATTCCGTTCTAAGAGGATTTTGATTCTACCAATTGTGAAATTGCTCAAATCAAAACCGATGTATCGACAGACACTTAACGCAACCGAAAGATAAGACGATATGACTGCCTCGCCACCCTTCCTTTCGGCACATTTACATCTCTTTCAAAGAAATAAAAAAATTCCATTGATTGTAAAATTGACATCGTATAATGTATTGCATTACACTTACGAACATTCTCCATCCAATTGCAACAATGGTGTACAGATGTGCGAAATACACTGACATCGTATCAAATGCCGTAAAAAGAATTAAAATTAGCAATCAACACAACAAGACCTAGCACTGTATCACTGTAGCAATCGTCCAAGAACCTGATTGAAGAGTGTGCCGATTAACTCTAAACATTTCCCACAGAAATGTTTGATTATTCAGTACGAGTAACCGTCTGGTTTCTTTTTGTTGTTCAGTTATTCGCCACCTTGATAATAGATTTCAACTCTCTGATTGTTAAAAATGTCATTAAGCAATGGTAATCAAGGTGTTCAGGTACAAGACATTTAGCACGAAGAATCATATTAATGTAGTGGCAAAGCCGAGGAGGTTTAATGAAACTATATCGGAGGAGTACTAAAATGTTCCCCAATTTTGTCTGCCAGTGCTTCTTGAAATAAAGTTTAATTCAAATTTTATTTTTTAGGGTTTTACAGTTCTGCGATCAAATTCAAAATTAATAGACACGAAATAACTACAGTATTGGCTTCTTATTCTATAGAAAATAAATCTTCACAATAAATCAATAAAATTTATATTGAAAATATTTATTTTTTACGAAAACGAAATAAAAATTAAAAAAAAAAATTAAAAAATAATAATATGGTAGTTGGGGTAAAATGCTGTTTATTTTTGTTCCCATTTAAAGTTCTATGCAAATTCAGATTTAGATTGAATGCAGTGTGATGCATTCATGCATGTTATGAATGAGTAAAATATAATAGAGAGTCTATCAACAAAACTACAAAGGTAAAAGTCATCACCAGAGTAATATAGAAAATAAAAATAAATATAAAAATGTTATTAAAAATCTGCAAACATAGGAGGTGACTCCTTCCATAGTTTATACCTGTATATAGTATTAGTTTTGCATTATACTTTATATATTTTTTTTCTTTGTATATATGACAAAGTGCAACAAAAAATATTGCACATGCACTATCTATTATATATCTATATAAATGCATATTACTCGTATATAATGTTGATGCACAAAATTATAAACTGAATAACATACAACTGACTGAATATTTTGTGAAATACAAATTTTGCTTGTATTTCCTTTTTCCCTTTTTCAACTGATTTTTTGTTTGTTTTTTTTTTTTTTATTATGCTATTATTTTTAATTTAATTTAATTGAAAATGATTCTAAATTGAGGTCATGTACGAGAGTAAATGCATTAAATGAAAAAACACAGAGAATCAGATTAATTTTTCAACTAATTCGTTTAATGAAGTTTGATTGACTAAAAATCTCATCTATAAATGGGTTGACATAATTAAAAAAATGTATTACACTCGTTTCACTAAATGTCATTAATTTGGAATGGTATTAAAATAGGTCCTGATGGGAATGACTTCTTAAAATTGGATACAATTTGGGGTAGCTATGTATTTTATGTGTCGTATCTTTGTTCAAACGAAATTGAATAAATCATCTGCAGTTAGAAAAATAGAAAACTAATGGCAAATAATGGTGTTTAGCCGTTTTACGTAATTTACTACATTTTATAGACAACGTGTAGATACGGTTTAGATGAGCGAACAAGCAAAAATATGAATCTTAACTATTTCCATTACCATTTAGTGGCGAATGGAAATTGTTGACGAACTTGTATGTGTTGTCAGTATAAATACGTCATATAATTGGCCGATTCTTCATTTGAATAATTCACTGTTACTAGAATTATTTTAATTGATTGATAGACAAATCATTAACATTTGATTATATTGACATTAATTCTAAAAATTCTCTCATACTAACAACGTTTTTTTTTTCTTTCTGTAACTTGTTTTCCTCATGCCGAAATTCATGTTTTTAATAAAATAATTGGCAACAAAAAAAAAAAAATGTATGGTAAAAAATTGCATTAAATTTACAATGGACAAATTGAATGGTCCTTTTTTCGGTTATGCTTTCATTAAAAAATTTTATAACAATAAAACTTCCGACTAACTCTATATTTTACCATGTTAAACAGTATGGTGAACGTGCATGAGGTTATAATTTGGGTAATAATTTAAAAAAGAAAAAATAATTTTAATGTTCATTTTTTGTTTTAAAAATAAATAAATGTAATGTACATGTCTTATTATTCATGCACGGACAGTTACTGGACACATACGTGAAAGTGAAAGCAAATTCATATGTAAATATTAATTAAAGTATTATGACGATATATGCAACTATAAATTTTAGATTTAAAGTAATTAAACTCCACATTATTCCTAAGATCTTTATTAGACTTTAAGTTGAACTTCAACAAAATAGAATACCAATTTAAATTTCTACAACAGCTTAAGAGGATCCTAAAATTTATCAGCCATAAATTAGGGTATGTGTCTTTGCTAACAAACAATTTTTAGAAAATGTACATAGTTCTGGTATATGTGTAATTACAAAACACAAAGCCAAGTTTTCGTAAAAACCCCTTTTTTTCGAATGATGGTTTAAGTATTTGGTGTAAAGTTAAACCTCCTCTTAATTTCTTAATTAAACTTTTACAGTGAAAAAATAATTATATATATCGATAAAAAGGGTAAAAGTAAAGTTATGGAAGATTACGTCAAAAATAGAATTCCTTTGTTAAAATTTAAAAACTATCTGTCCCTTCAGTTTCACACTTGGATATATTTAGCTTATCCCATGTAAATATTTTAAAGTGTCAGCCCATTATAGACAATCAATACATATAATTATATATTCAATTATTTCGGAATTGAATTAGGCCCATAAAAATTTTCTAACCCATTTGAAAGTATTAAGTAACCAATTTTTTTCCCAGTATATGTCCATAGCAACGCTAATTTTGTCTGTGTTGACATTTTTCACTTCCCAATATCACAATCTGTGAAGGATGTGACGATAATATGCGAGGACAATATATTTTTAGTTTGAAAAACTTTCTAACAAATTTGATTCGGAAAAGTTTTGGGAAAACTTTTCATTTTTAACATCCAGATTTGTTAAAAAACAAACAACCCTTGTTGCTGTTTCATTGCCTTAACTTTGTTATTTCCTATTTTACTTGTCTTTTTTTCTTTCGTTTACATGTTGGTTTTTTTTTCTTTTTATTTATTTTTTTTTTAAAACAAGGAAGTATAAGAGGATTTAATAAATCTTTTGGTACACAATACAACATTGGAAGTTAGTAAAAAGAAAATTTGAAAAATTATGTTATTTTCATTTTCCAATTTTCATATCATTATGAATTGTTATGTCATCTTTATCAGCGGGTAGGTACTTTAAATTAAAGAAGTTTTATAAATATAATTTCAGTATTATTTGATTTGATAATCGGAATTGTCAATTATTTTGCAATGTAATTTATTCATTACTTTTCATCCGATTTGAATAACAAATTTATTTATTTTCTTGTTTCATGCCGTGTTTGTACAAACTGCAAGTTAGTTATTATGAAATCATGAATTATTGGGTCAAATAAATATTTTTGTTATACATAAATGAGGAAGGCTTTCGCCAATTTATTTGTTGGCGTAACATTTAGACATTTGTTTGGAGCAGTTAATAGGTGACAGATGTCTATTCGGGTAATGTACGTCAGTAAATTAGACACTTGGTATACAAATTGTGAATCAGCTAGCTATTATCCCATAACTCTATAGATTAAAAAAATCTACAAAAAATAAATTATTTTGCTTAACTAATTGGACAATAGACCCAGGGTCTGAATACATATATTGCAATAAAATAATTTTGACTCTGTGAGGGAACAAAGAAAAGAGACACTTCAGTGCAAAAGTTTTCGGCACAATTCTAACTCCACTGCCAATTACACGTCATAAGTGTTATGTAAACTAACAGTACAGACATTAAGATCAATATATTTTCTAACGATCGCATACAATTTATCAAAAATAGCTAATAAATATATGGGTGGGAAAACAACGATGACTTTAAGCTTGCGAAAATTTTCACGAGTTTAGGTAACACAGAATGTTAGATTATTTCTAGAATCACCATTCATTCACTAGTGCCAGCTCTGATTTTATATAATCAGAAAAGTTGAAATGATGAAGGAATTGATCGATCATACACAGGGGTATTTTGCCATTGTTTTTGTAATAAATGAACTTGACTATAGTCTTTAGGGTAACCAAAATATCTGATCGACAAAAATAATAGGTCAACGGTGGTTAAAGATGGTGGTGTCAGCAATAAACCGAGGAGTAACTGAAGTTCTCAGTAATTCTTAACAATGCCAGATATTCGATGATGCCCTATTTTTCATACGCCTAATAATTAGAATGATTAGATAATATCCACATTGGAATAAGTTAAAAGATGTTTGAGTGCAACAGTGGTTTCAAGTGGGCTGATATGATAATATAAATAATGGTGATTGAAGTTATTAATTATGATCATTTATGGTTTCAATGCATCAACACATATTTTTTCCATTTTTTCTTGGTTTCCGTTCATGTCCTTGGTGAAACATTGTCCTGTAAATACTTACTTAATTAACTTTACGACAGAATTTCAGTGTCTTATGTGAAATGACACAAATGTTGTATTATTGACAATTAACACCTCATGAAATGATGTAGTGAAGAGTTATTTCATTATTATGTACACATACAATTGTTTATTCATATTAACCATGGTAAATATGTGTAATTGATTTGTATTATGAGTGCATATCACACTGGTGATGATCAATCAACACATTTTTTATATTAGAACAGAAATTATTAAATTATATATTACTTCTTGTTTGACATATTCAATAGCCCATATGTTACTTTTTTCATGGTTCTTTGAAGCTCATTAGTAACGAAAAGGAAAAAAAAAAGTTACAATAAATAAAAGACTGAAGACACCACAAAAAAAAAAAACGAAGATACGTTAACTAGACAATGTTAAAAGTAAAAATAATCAAAAGAACCTTAATGAAGATAGACATTTAAATTTACTCCTCTCGAAAAAGACATTTTTTATACTTTTGAATTTTTCAAAGACAAGACAAAAAAAAGACTCAACCTCATGTCTATTTTTTTTTTTTTCATTTCTGTGTTAAATTTAATATAAAAATAAAATGTTAAACGAACTATTGCTGATTTATTACGACCTTAGGAAAATGTCAAACCTGCAACTATTTTAAGAAAAATATAACAAAGTCAGACTAAAGAAAGTTTTCCGAGCGCGCTTAGATTTCCCTGGGACGGTTTTTTTATTTTATTTTTTTACTTTAATTTTTCTGTTTTATATTTGTTTTTTTAAGAACCAAAAATATTAGTCGTTTGTTTCTGTATTTTTTAATTTAAATTTATGTATGGTATTTGGGAAGGGTGTTTTTTTTTTGGTGCTGTCTTATGCCTTTCAAAAGGTACAACAAGATAGTACATAAATACTAATGGATAATATATGAGTATATAACTATTTTATTTATCTTTTATATCCTAACTATACATCCTAAATACACATATCTATATTTCATCCGATGTGTATATATCCCCATTCACATTATGGATTTTTCATTAAAAAATAAATACTTAATTGAAAGAAAAACTTAATTGAAAAAGACATAGGAGAGAATAGACAAACAATTTCAATTCAATGATGGAAATAGCCCACTATATTTGAAATTTCTGAAATTTATGACTGCTGTTCCATAAGATCAGGGAGTCTGATAAAAAAAAAACAAACTATTTAAGTTATGAAAACACAAGTAAAATGATTTTTAAATGACTATCTGGGCGACATACTAAACATAATAAATATTTTTTCGAGTCAATGAGGATGAACTGTTTGGAGTTTTTCTTATACTATGATCAGTTCAAACATTAAAGTTTTGTATTCATTTAAATCTATTTTTTGTATCGTTTTTTTTTTTTTGTAAATGGGTCTTTTGAACATAAGACGACATCAGCAGCAGCAGTAGCAGGCAGAATAAGAAGTAGCATCATCTAACAGCACAACAAAAAAAAAAATATCATCTTGAGATGAACCCCGAAGAAAAGAAATAAAAGAAAAACAAGAAAAAAAAAAAAACTAGTAAAAACTTTCCTTATATGAAAAACACTGAGGAAAATATACATTTTGTTGCGGAGCCACTTCATTATGATAAAACAAGTGTTTTTCTTTACTTATTTTCATTATATACGTTAATGGATTATAATGTTTCATATTATGAGAAGTATATGTTTGATTTATTGTTATGTGTGACAGTTTTTTTTTATGGACAAAAGGAAAACTCTATTCTTTTCCTATTTTCTTCCTCTATTTTCCAATAAATAGTTACATGTAGATTTCTGATAATACTCATATAGTTAATTGGCTCACCTGTTCTTGCAATACTATAGGGTGGTAATCTTCGTCCTTTACGTGCACCCTTACGTGCTAAAATTGCACCAAATGCTACACAAACACAAGCTATAACGGCAATGCCAATGTATAAAGCCCAATCAGAACCTGAAAAATATATGAAAGCAAAAATTGAATTATAATAGCAATGGAAAATCATTAAAAAATATAAAAATTAATTCAGTACCATTTTTTCTACGATCAAGTGATCTTTTACAGATTATACTTAATTTAATTTTGATAAAAACAAAACCCATTTAAATCAAATGCAATGGCTTGAATATATTTAGGATTTAATATTCATTTCAAAAATCTAATAGGTATCTGTGGTAATATAATTCGCACTGTCGAAATACTATACAGACCTTTTTTTTTTTTTGGTACACAAACGGACACAATTTGGAATTTAGGTTGGTTGAACCAATGCTTGAACAAACGAAGCTAGTATAGGTAGCAATTCAAGAAATATATAAATCATATTTTAGGGATACATAATTTTCGATAGAACGAAAGAGGACAAAAGTTTGAATAATTTAGAAGTTAGTTTCAATGAATTCCATATATGGATACACACATTTAATAATTTCCCGAATAGAGAAAAAAATTGAGTAAATACGATTTTTCATGCTAATTATCCTAGTACGTCAAAATTTGAATGAATAATGACGACTTCAAAGGGATGTTGATTTCTAAATTCTTATCGCAAAATTACACAATTGTAGTCAAAGTTAATTCCTGAAAGGATTTAACATTTTTTCACATTCTGTGTTACATGAATCTGGTCAAACATCAAAAATAATATACAATTGATGTAATCCAAAGATTCAGTACAAAATTTTGCCTGAATAAAATTGCATAAGGAAAACTATTTTAATTTAACAATTTTCATTGACATTGTGCAATGATGAGGGCTCTTGAATTTAACATTAAATTTCCCAACCAATTTTCTTGCATATATTCATAAAAAATAATACATGAAAAACTCTATATAACCTAGAGGTTTTTCACTTATTTGGAATACATTACAAATTTATTCGTAAAATCCAATGGACTTCCTTCCGCTATAAAAATTACGACAAAAGAAATAAAAATAAAAATAAAAATAAAAATAAAATAAAAATACTGAATGCATTTTATTTACGACTCATGTCGTCACCATAAATATACATCTAGAGTAGTGGAAACCCAAAAAAAAGGCTATTATATGGCAGATCCAAAAATACATTTTCACAGTTTATAAAATTTAAAATATTTATTTTTAAAATTATCCTAAAAATAAAGAGACAAACCAAAATTTATAATTAAAAACAAATACCAAAAATAACATCTAACATCAAAAAAAAAAAAGAAAGTAAAATTAAATAAAATAACGAGATTATCTTCTGTATTATAGTTTCCCTCCTGATTGTTACACCCGCAGTAAGGAGACCAAAATTTTTATCTTCAACATCTGTAATTAATTATAAATGTTAATGTTCACATCTGAACATTTTAACATGGGTTTTTTGAGGTTGTTAAAGGTATTCAATTTCTAATAAAATTACAGTTAAAAAAAAAAAAAACGCCAGCAAAATAAAAGAAAAAACCTTTAAAGGTTCATAAATAACGAACGCATAACACAAACAAAAACAACTAAATTTAATTTAAAAACAACCAGAAACAAATCTTAATTTCTTTTTTATTGAATTTTAAATAAAATAAAATTGCATCATAAATTTCCATTGAATTTTTTAAAGTCACAGATTATAAAATTCTATGTTGTAACAACCCACTTTATAATTCCAATTTTCAACTTTAATCACTTTTTAGTTTCATTTATTTTATATTTTTTATATTCTGAAAGAGTTACATACAAACCGAACAACGAGTATCGATGATGATGATGATGATGATGATGATGATGATGATGGTGATTATGTTGTTACCATCATATAATAACAACAAACATTCATCAGCTGCAACATCAAGAAATGACGAGAACAGATCACAGAAATGCATAGTCTTCAAAATATTGGTATATACAAACAGAAGAAGATGCATCAGCGGCAAAAAAAAAAAAGAAAAACATCTTCCAATGGTAATTTTATGTGTAATCCCATTTTAATATACAATGTAACGAGTATAAAAGACATGCACTTAAACTTGATGACATTAATTTAAATTGGTATATGCACTATTTATGTGCATATACGTAGATTAGTTAAAAATTATATTTAACTTAAGTTGAGGTATGGGTATGGTGTATAAAACTACGAGTATATGGTACATCATAATTATTATAGTTATGTTAATGGCTTAAATAGAAACAGAAAACTGATCTTAAGAAAATGCGGATAAGCTCATTTAAATGGTAGAGATTTTGTTTAAATTTATTATCATGGGAAAATTTACACCGTTTTTTTATTTTGTTTGAAAATCTTATTTCATTTCTCTGCATCTCTTACAATGTTACATTGTTTTTTAATAATATTTCATTATGGCTTAGCACCATGCAATGAGTTTTGGTGGACGAGTAACAATTGAATATATATTTTGGACATTTTCGACATAAACCTATATTTGTTAAATATTGTGCAAATAAAAAATTCAAAGTAAAGTGTTTTTTCTTCTCAAGTTTATCAATAGGATAATTTGTGCACATTACTTGAAACCCATCAAATGCTTATGATAAAGCTTTTCGAAACTTTTTGAAAACAATGTAAAAAAATGTTTTTGTTCGTTTATTCTTATTCACAAAACAAACATAAATGTTGGAAATTATAACAAATTCAGAATGAAATTAATGTTAAAATGTATACTAATTTATAGATAAACATGATATTTGCAAATTCACAGATATTTTTAGGTAGTAGTGTCTTATTTGTGAGGTTGGACAAAAAAAAACACATCTCTTCTACCACACCAATCTATTGAATTTTTCAAATATTTAACCGATCATAAAAAGATAATGATGATGCACGAACTATTGATACATAATATCTGGTTAAACTGTATGGAAGTAAATTATCATATTAATGATATTTTTCATTAGTTAAATATTCAATAAATACACATAGTTATGTTAATTATTTTAAAGATTTTAAATAAACATAAATTATTAACTACTTGTATTTATATGTAAATTAGCATAAGTCTTCAGCATCATAAATTACAAGATTTTTCATCACATAACACAAACTATAGAGTTATAATAGTTATACGGTGTGTGTTATATAACAATAATGTTAAATCTCTTAAGTCTGCAAGCAAAACAATATACGTGTCGTATATTGAAACATACAAAAAAAACTTTGGTTGATGATGGTTGATGGTTCTCAAAAATAATTTACACTTGTACTTAACTCTAAATTATTTTTCGTCTATTAATCGAATGTTAATGAATATTTGTACATCATCCATAAAAAAATATATTTTGTATCCATTCCGTAAACCAACAATTAAGTTGTGTGTTATGTGATGTATATTTAAATACATAAATAAATGTTTTCTTCAACAGTTTGTTATTTATGTGAGCAAATAATTTGTTCAGTGGGTTAAAACTTGATCCCATACCACAACATCTTAAACATATTTTATATGAAATACATTATTATTATATTTTATGTTTTATGTTTCATATACATAAATATACATAACTTAGTCATTTTCAGTACATATCCTTACTATAATAACACTGTTTAATATACAGAAGGCAGTAGTGATCAAACAATTGAAAATGAAACAGCATAATAGAACAGAACGAAAAATAAAAGTCTAACATAATGTTGTCAGTTTATGTTTGCTTTGTGGTATTTAAACATAATTTATTAAATATATATTGTACATACGAGGTTTATGTTAATTAACCTAATAGATGCTAATTGTTCATATGTGTAAAGTTATGTGTAATTGAACTTTGTGAGAGACACATTAAATATTGATAATATTTCTTCTTACTTTTATCTATCTGGAATGTCTTACAACAAGTTACATATATATAATGTAAAAACAAATAGTAAACATACATTTTTGTTCAAATAGAAAGTGGATTGGTATCATCTTGACCTTGATTCCAAGAGAAAAAAAAATCCGATTATAGCCTTAAACATAAAGAAAATATTCTTTCACAACCGTCCCCGTACGTTAAGTCTTCGATCTGTGTGTTTATCTAAAAATTATCCTATAGTACCGACAGACTTATCTTTTATGAAATTTAATTTTTAAATGTCGATTGAAACATTTACTAATCTTATGTTTAACAGAAAAAAGTAAAGTAATTTTCTTTATCAGATCTAAAATTGCACCGAAATATTTTACTCTATCATATTCAACATTTGTTGTCCTTCTAATATTTTGAGACCTTCTCTTAAGTGTTTTTACTATTTTCGAACAACACAGTATATAAAGCTTTTCTGCAACATTAATTGTACTAATATGATTCTTTAAAATATTCCTGAATACAGTAAGATCCAATCCATCAGCTTATTCTAATTTTTTGCAGTTTATTAGTTTAACTATAAATCACTAGAAAGGGTATAATTATAAAGAATTTTATGTTATTTATCTCATTTAAAAATAACACCAGTTATGTTATAATTTGCAGCAAAATCGTGTAGTACTTAAATGGGAATTAGTTACTAGTATTGGTAAAATTAGTTAATCCACAATTCAAGATAAAAAAAAATCCTTATAAACTGACTATTGTCTAAATACACTAGTAAATAAAAGCTGATGTATTTGATCAGGAAATAATAATAGGTATAAATCTTGAATATATTTTTTCGACAAATTTAACGATGGTTCATGTCATTGTTGTAAAGTGATAAGATCACCTTAATGATATGAAATTCTAGTTATACATCATTTAAACATTTAGAATTTTATCTGATTAAAAAATAATTGAAAAAATTTAAATTAACTTCATCAATTTAAATTTTATGTAGAACAATAATTATATAGTATTTTCACCGCGTGCGTAACTGACATACCATCATCATCAGTTTCAGCAACATCTCAGCATCTTTTTATATATTTTAAATGGACAAAATATTAATTTAACATTTTTATATCAGCATAAAAAAACCAAAAAAAAAAAACTGAAATTAATTAGAAGAAATACAACAGCATGTACTGAAAAATAAAATTATTATTAAAAAAAAAAAAATAAAACAATTACAAACCTGTGTGGATTCTTTTAAAAAAGGCATATACTTTCAATTTTTGTTTTTTAAAAATTTATGGCATATTCAAACATAAAAAAAAACATAAAAGAAATACCGAGTTTTATGTTTCCGAAACATCTGAATGGCAAGAGGATATTATGATTATTGTATTTTGCATACTAATTATCTTATGTATATTCATATTTTCCCTTTTTTTTCATTCGTGGTTGATGATGATGAAGACATATATATATATGGAGATACCGAGGTGCATGGTTAATGTTATAATATGAAAGATTGGATACCTTCAGACTTTCAGTGTATTATATGTAAATTTAAACTAATATAATATTCTCTTTTAAAAATCTTATTCAAATATTTTATTTTATTATTAAAATTTCTTACGGATTTTTTTGTTATAATGGTGAAGTTAATGTAAAGAAACACTAACCGTATATGCACTTTTTATAACTTCCCTTTTAGTTAATTTTTTCAATATATTTAAAATTTTAATATTAGGTTTTCCATTTGAAAGTTCATTTGGAAAATGGGCATAAACAATTTTATACAATTTTATACAATTTTATATTTATTAATGTTCGGTAACATTTAATTATAAATGTCGGCAAATATTGTTGGTAATTTCTAAATTTAATTATATGTTTCTTAGAAATATTTTATTATGAAAATTGTGTGTTTGCTGTTTAATAAATCCATGTTTTATTACACGAAATGGTGGTTTATTATAAAAACAAACCATAGCACGTAACTATAACAAAGACATTATATATTATCTTTCTATGTCAATGCACTGTTCGCATAGTTCTCAAGAATGAAAAAAATGGTATATTAGAAGCTCGGACAGGACGCCAGAGGATAAAAAAAAATTTATACATGAAATAATCACTCATTAGATATTGAAAACATTTGAAGCAAAATTTAGTATAATTAATATGTTTCAAATCCTATTAAGGGTAAATTTAATGCTGTAAACTTTCGGAGTAGAAGTGAGATCTGAAACAAAAAACTGACCAATAATAATTGTTAAAAGAATGTGTATTCAAACCGAAGGTTTAGTAACAAATCAATGGAAAATTCTAAAGAAACAATAGATATAAGAATGGAATAATTTTTTGTATTGTGACTAGTAAAGCGTACCCTTCATATGCAAAAAAGAAACTGACTTATGTATAATTAAATAATATTTTGAAATAATAAAAAAAAGTGCAATAAATAAATCAAATATCAAAATTATTTAAATAACTTATGCGAATAATATATAAACAAAAATTTGGGCACTTACTTACAGTACAGTTTTTAAACACTGATTATCGAATTCATTTTAATTACTTTGATCCCAAATTGATCTTAGATACGAGATGAAATATTGAACTAAATAAGTGTATTTTTTATTTTAAATTTAAAAAACAATTTTATATATGAAATTTTGGGCGCGTTTTGTAATTTTAGAAGAATTAATGATCAATCGTTATATTCGATTTAAATTAATTAATATAGACAATTAATAACTTAATGATTCATTATTATACTGAATATAACTTTGTTTGATTATAATGAAATCCAAACCTAATGCATAATTGATAATCGATCTCAATTAATTTGAATGGGAAATTGAAAAAGATATTTCTTTTAATAAAATCTCGGCATTCTTTTTTGAACATGCAAACATATATTTAAAATCGCAAAATTAGATTAAACAAATGTACATTTTGTATATTTATATATAAATTTGCTTTAATCCAAAGGCATTAGCATAATACTTTTAAAAATATTTACAATTGATACATGTTTTCAATCAATCTATTGATTCCTATCTATTTATATAACATTATTCAGGCATTCTAAAAACAAAAAAAAAAAAACGATACTAACATTTTCATTATTTAACATGAAGTTTATAATAATAAAACTCGTGAAGAAACTCCACCTTATAAAATTTAAATTTTGTGTGATCATTAGACGATTAATAGAAACAAAAGTCTCAACATTTACATAAAATCAGATAAATTCTTACATTTTATAATTACAAAGTAAAATAATATTTTAACAGAATATCTTTTTTTTGTTAAAAAAACTCTAAAAAAAAATTGATATTATAAAATTGAAGAATTATATTTAGTACGTCCCCTTCTTCAAATATTTAATTCCATTAAAATAATCAATCATTTTTCGATTAATTGTTAAATGGACAATCAATTTTTAAATTATGAAATTATGAGGCAAACTACGTTGTAAATTAATGAATTACGGGTAATGAATGAATTGCCCCATACACAACAGAAAAATCAATTAAAATTTAAATAAAGTTATCATCAATTTGTAATGGAGTTTTTTTTCCATTTTAATTCCTTCCATTCATGACAGATTATTAAATACATAAAAATATTAAAATATTATTATTGAATCGATTAATGCGGGTAAAATAAAATTATTAAAATGTTTTATTCATTAAATTGCATTCATATATTTACCATATAATAAATAATATTGACAATAATAAATTTGATTAATGTCTTCATCGTTTAAAGTATCTATGAGTTTAAATGCTCAATTGTTGTAATTTAAAAAAAAAAAAAAAAAAACATAATTTTATGTTAAACATTAAAATTAATAGTCTAATATAAAAAGCGATTCACAATTCAATTTACGAAATTGTATTGATAATTGACTGTTGATGGGAACCTCTGGCCCCCACTATGAGAATATATTGATTTCCAATATTATACGTGTAAATAAAATTGTTATACAACTAAAACACATGGCAAACCCTGACATAATATTAAAATCGAGAAGCATACGAGAATTATTTACCATATCAATTTGTATTTTATAGAATATTACAAATATTTCTAGGGAGTTGCTAACCTAAGGTAAGGAATAAGGATCAACCATTATGATAAAGTAAATTGCTAAGCAAGTGCTTAATGTACCTGTTGTGAATATAGTTTTAAATTACCATCATTAAAATTAAACTCAACTAAAATAGTAAGTGCAATTGGTGACATCAATTCGAACAATCTATCTGTGAATAGAATTATGACATTAAGCTTACGTAATCAAAAACAATTTGTGACATGGAATATTATAACCAATACTTTTTATAAGGCTAATAATAAGGATAATTTCAGAGATACTATGTTTTTTGGACGCAGAGAAAAGTGACAAAATATTTAACTTCTACGGATTAAATCCATTTATTTTCCATATCAATGCAGTTGATCAGATGTTGAGCACAACACACTAGAAAACAATATCTTATAGAATAAGCACAGCAAGATCATAGAGTAGAGTAGTATATGTAAGAATTATTCAAATTTACGCATCTTTAATGAACAGGTACCCATGTATGACAAAAGATGCATTTTATATTCAAATAGTCATACAAGTAGCCTAAAATAGACCAAATAAAAATTATTGGATGCATCTTTAGAAGCTCTATTTGATCTCTATTTAGTTATTGAGCAGATTTAAATTAAACTATTGACAAATATAAAAAGGTACGAAACGTATTTTTGTTGTTCGACTTTGCAGAATAATCATATAAGACAAAAAAAAGTAATTTGAAGATAGATTAGTGTTTTGCTTATTGTAAATTCAAATAGCATGAGTGAATTTTGCTCTCTGATAAGAAAATAGATAAAAGAACATACAATCCAATTCACAAATGATATTTTAATCACAAATGAGACGTAATAAATGGGCAACAGGATAGGTAGCCTTATCGAGCTACCTAAAATTTTACTAACTATTTTAAAAATTATATAAAAATTGTAAGTTTCATTCCTAACTCATGAATTATAAAATTTAATACACTCAAATTTACTACATATAGTACATACCTTCTTTTCCAATATTACAATTTCCACCACGACATTCAGCTGTTTGAAAATCTCGACCCGAACATGCTGATTTATCACTATCAAATGTTAATTTTGCAGCTGAACCCAATGATGTTGATGATAATGAGGACGACGATGACAATGAAGAAGCCGATGACACTGATGACGATGATGATGATGACGATGATGATAATAATGATGAAGAAGAAGATCCAGCACCTGATGGTAATAAACCACCCGATGATGATAAAGTTGTTGAATCAAAATTAATACCAATACATGTTCTACGTCTTATTTGAATACATTCTGCAGTACATGTACTCCAATCAGACCATACCGACCATCGACCTCCTGTGGTCAAACCAAATGATGTATGAAAATAAATATGGAAATAAAATATAAAATAAGGAAATTTATATATAAAAAAAAAAATATTAAATTACATTTGAATGTAAATGGGAAGATGTTAATAGCTTTATGACCATAATAAAATTTTTGCATGCGAAAGCACAATAATTGCTAAATTATGGGTAAATAATAAAATATAAATGTCAATACATAATAATAATTCAATAGTAATAAATAATAATTTCATATAAATTCAAAAAAAAAAAAAGTTACAGGGACGAGGAAACAAAAAAAAACTAATAAAAGTTGCTTATTATCCTTGCTAATATTTTTTTTTTTTTTTTTTTTTTGCATGATGGCTTTACCCAATCCAAATTATTTTTTCTGGTAATGACACGCTGAATTGAATAAAAGAAAATCGTACTGAAATTGAAGTTAAACTGATGTGGTTGGTGGTAATGACAATTAAATAAATATAACATCAATTATATGTACATGTAATCTATATAGTTAGTTGAAAAGGATATTTAATTAAATAATTACTATTTGTAAAATAAAAAAAAAAATATTAAATCCTTTCGCAAGTGTTCCTGTTCCCATCAGAGGTTTATATAAATCTTGCGATTTTAAGTACTGAATTGAATACAACCTTTTTAGATATATGGCAATATAAAATCGTTAATAATATATTAATTTTTTTTTTGTTTTAAAATAAGGGAATTTCTACTTGTAGTATTCCAGAAATATACTTATTACTTAAATATAGTAAGGATAATTGTACATTTATAAATAATTGACTTAATAAATATCATATTTAAACAAGGGGTAAAGTCGTTTGTTATTAATTCTCTTTATAAAGTAAAGTGAATTTTGAAAACTATTATTTTATTATAAAATTGCTAAAATTGAATATAATTTTTCTAAATTATCTAATTATTAGTTTATTAATATTTTATTTATTCCAACATGCAATTGCTGGGGTTATTGATTGGAGATGACACGACAAGTATAGAACACAGTGGATGAAATATTTGAAAAAATGAATTTTAATCGAAATGAATCTATTTGGGAAATAAAGATACCCCGACACATAAGTAGAATAATTTAAATTATAAATATATAAGTACTCTAAAATCAATTAGGTTCAGGTAGTTAGTCAGTATGCCGTCGATGTCAACTTGATGCAACTAATAAAGATATTGTTTGATTTTACAGTTTATATGGATCGTCATATACCTAATAGGCATGATTTCACAATCGCTGATGTTGAAGTCACCAAAGAATTTAATTTTATTCAGAAAGTTTATAGTGATAGTTTGACGAATATTCTATAATGCCTGTATTCAGTGTGTCGTCTAGCAACAGTAATTAGGTAAAATCTATTTTACTATAGTGTCCAGTTAAATGTAGTTAAATGCGATTTCCGATCATGAATCAGTTTGATTTGTAATTTATTTAAATTAATATTTATTTCTAAAATTATACTTAAATCAATAGTTTTCAAAATAGAATTTATTACCATTATATAAAAAAAAAAAACAAATCAAAAACAAAAATGTTATGAAACTTAAGATTTAAATAAACCATACTGCAAAAAACTAAAAATTTTTTAAAAAAAAAACAATACAATGAAAATGCCATTTTTCAAATTCCTGTTAAAATTGCTTACCAATCATAAGATCAAATCCTTCTGGACTAACAATTTGGATATCCTCTACAATATTAGCGATAGCATAATTTATTCAAACAAAAAAAAAAACGTTATCATTAATATTATTAGTGTTATTAGTGTTTTTTTATTATTTAATGAAATTATAATATTAAGTATGCTAATAAAGCATTTAACACTAAGAATTGCCTAGACATTTTAACACAATAAAATTAGCATTGTGAGAATCAAATTGCATGTTTATTTAATTTCCTATAATAAAAAAGTATATTCTACTTAAGCAGCACAAATCGCTTATTAAACTCTCATATATGCTAAAATTTTATTATGCTTTTTTTTCTATTTAACTTTATAATGTCTGGAAATTTCTTGAAATTTCTAGAATTATTTACCTTCCTATTTATATAAGTTTATTATTATAGCAGTTTATAGTTTTAAATTTACATTACTTAATTTATATGATATTGTAATTTAATCTATAAAATTCAATTAATGGCAAAATCATGTCTTCGAATATCTATAATGGATCAATTAAATAAATGCAATATAATATAAGATTATAATTACATTTTATTTAATTAATTTATAATTCCTCTAATTGAGTAAAATAATATTTTATTATAAAGTGTTATAAAATGTTTATTTATATAGTACGAGTACAAGCGTAATATGTAAATAAATACCTCATTAACAATGTGTTATTTGCAAATTATAATCTATTGGAAATACAAGTATTTGTGTCTAAAATACTTTAGAAATACTATTGGCAAATGATGAGAAAGTTAGGCAATATAAATGCACATGATAACCTGATACAAAGTAAAGTATACATAACATGTATAATATTCTTAAGTTTTAAGTTAATCTGCAAGCCTGGTATTTCCGTATTACTGAAATTAGAAATAATTCGATAGTATAGGGGCAAAGCATAAATTGCAAACAATATTAGGCACGTAGATTTACAAAAAAATCGAAAAAACATAGAATTACATATATGTTAACAGCAATCAATTTCAAAGGCTTCATAAATTTTAGATAGTTTTTTTTTTCTATTCTGACAGAACAAAATAAACGACTCATGTATATTTTTTCATATTTTAACTTTTAAGAATTTTGTTCACTTTCTTAATTTAAAATTATACTTCTGAAAATGTCGATGTTCAGCGAACAATAACAGATGTAAAAAAATTTCATTCAAAACTTAGCAAACAACTCGTTCTTCTCACAAATCAGCTATTCGAACTTCTTGGGTCTGACGAACTAAACAAAATTAACAAAGTTGGTGCAATATCTATAAAATATAAAAACGGAATTGTTTTGATTGCCGACATAAAAGTAATTAATAGACAGATTTCTAAATCAAATTCTATTTTAGGACCAGCCAAAAGTCAATATTATGCGATAAAGAATTTGTAATCAATCTTGTAATATGCATGATGTTAAGGGCGATATGGAAGGTTATATAATAAGTCATCTCTAAATGTACATCGATAAACTTCGCTGATTGTTTTTAATGGATCGCATTTATACCAAAATGCAATATCAAAGCAAATATTTTATTTTTTAAATATTAATTATGTTAATATAAGGGGCATATTATTATACGTTACATACAATAATATTCATCGAGATGATACTTTTCTCATTAATACGAGTATGCATAAATTTATCTCAAAATAAAATTTCAAAAGATATTCACATTTTTTTTACTCTGTTGTAGAAAAAACAAAGTATGACAAAGTTACAAAAAAAAAGGTTACAACTCCAACAATATACTATGACATGATCCCCAAAAAGCATTACATTTTCTATATATGAGCGAGTTTTATATCTTTTAAAATCTACCGAAGTAAATCACAGCTGCTTTATATAGAAATGTTTATAAATATATATGCATGTAATATTATACAATGTGCTACTATTTCCTAGGATATAAACAATAGTGTTGCATTATTTATCCTATGGATTATATATATTCAGTATATATTATATGAACTTTCATGAAATTGTTTAGATATTTTGCTTTGCGACAAAAATAAAATACAAGGAAGAAAACAAAAACAAGAAAAACTCATTCATTTGAAGATGATATACTTTATTTTTATGATTTGTATTCGCGCTTATTTTTTAAATTATTAAAATATTGTCTTCTTTAATATACCTAAATATGACATCTGTCTTGAATTCACAGTTAATTTAAATGAAGATTATGTACACCATAAGGTGTCACATGGAATGATTCCATTCAACGTGATTTAAATGCATAATTAATATTTTAAAAGGTTTAGCTGCAACGTTTGTTAAGAGTCAGGAATTATTATATTTGCAAAATTCCCATGCAAACAATTTGATTATTAAATAATCATAAAATAGGGTGGTAGTGATATCATTATCCGTACCATAAATGATAATCACAATGATAATTAAAATTTTAAAAATTAATCACATAGTCTAAATTATAATCAAAATCGAACTTATCCTTCGAAAAATATATGCTCGTATAAACAAAAGAGCTGATTTTTATAATATAATATTTTAAGCGACGAACCCAATATATTTTATTTGTCATTTTGACAAATTTAGAAAACAATTTTTGTTTTATTTTTAATTTAAATAATTCTATCATTAATTATTCTATCATTCAATCATCATTATCATCATCTTGATTTAAATTTTATAGCACTCTTCCACTTATTTATCAATATTATTTAGTCACTTTAATTATAATTTCCATATCGAATTGTTTGAAGTGTGGGGCTAACTGGAATACACGAAACTGATCAGCGTGAAAGGTATCCCGCGAGAATTGAAAAACGTATGCGAACGAAATTATTGTGTTCTTCATATCGCTAATGCAACCTGGGGTTTAGATTTTCAGTTATACCAAACTTTGTCCATAATGGAATCGTAAGCTACTCCAATAAAATTCGATTCAATAACTAGCACTGTTTGATAAAGTTTTGATATTCTTTTATAATAGATTAACATTTAGTTTCGACATTCAAAATTTTATTTGCATATTATTTAAAATTGAAAATAGTATTTTATTAACATTTTTATCACTTCGATTATCTTTGCATGTTTACTTTTTTATTTCGTTTTTGTTAAACATACGAGTAGTACACAAGTATAATGTTGAATCTTAAAGATAGTATAAAAAGATCTTAAACTTTTATTTTAACATACTATAAAATAATGCCATATAAATGTTTATTTTATTTGAAAATGTAAAATAATTAAAATAAAAAATAATAATAAAAAAAAAACAATGAATAAACAAACTGACTTTAACATTTGTAAAAGATGTTGTAAATGCACATTTTATGTGCATTTTTTTTCCTGCATTACTAAAGATTTACGATAATGTTGTTAATTTAGATTTAAATTTGATTTAGAACTTTAAAGATTTCAATTTCAATTGTAAATTATTTATTTCATTAAAGAAGTTAATTAACAGAATTACATTATTTTTTTCTTTTTTTCTTTTATGTATGCATTCACAAGAAGGTGGTATCAAAGAAATGCAATGATAAAAAAATGCAAAATTCAATAGCGAAATAGAATATTTATATCATATATATTATAATATGGCTATGCTCAAAAGATGCAATAGGTTTGCATGGAATCAGCAGAAGGTGTTTGGAAAAAATAAAATATCTCGGTGTCTGAAGAGAAAAAACGCGCACTAGCATAGCATCTAATAAACATATCGTTGATGCGGAAAATTCGCTGACTAAATTCTCTAATTTCTCCAAATACTTATTCAAATAGAATATCATAACAATGCCCAAAAGATGCAATAGGTTTGTATACGTCATTTTCATTTAGACACCAACTCGCTATCTTCAACCGTTTACGAGATATTTCAATTTTTGTTCGAAAAACAATTTCTACCATTTTTGTTCTCCTGATACATGATCTGAAATTTAGGTAAAATATGGTTGTTTTCTTCAAGCTGTCATTTCACTGTCTATGTGTAGTAGATGGGTTTCATTCCCAATAAAAATTTAACAATTTGTCGCATTTTTGTGAATTTGAACAGAAAAATAGAATCAGCACATGAACTGGCTCATGCTATGGCGAAACATTTCTTTACATAATCTAAACCCTTTATGATGGCTATAGGTAAGCTATCAAATTATCAACTGTGACGGATATTTAAATCAAACATCTATCTGTCAATCTTCAACTTTATTTTTCCTTTTGTTTTTATTTTGGTATTTGGTTATTCAACTTCTCATCAATTTAATCCAAAAATACGATTCATTTTATGAATTTAGTAATACAAAATTAAAATACCTCAATTTTAAAGTAGATAAACAAAAAAGCCTGATGCATATGCATTAGTCATGAATCTTAGAATATCTTTTTGATTTATTATGCAATACAATGCATAAATTATTGTTAGTTTAAATTTTTGACAAAAATATTAATGTAAAACTATTGCAATTACAATTTAATGGCACAACAAAAATATATACCACTTTATTATAATATAAACACACTAATGAAATATATGGTCTGTGTCGCCTATTTTAAAATATATAATAATTAACATGGTTTAACATATGAGTATATAGTAAAATATGTAAATACTAATAACATCACTTAACATATTTATGTACTCATCTAAATAAACCAAGTTATATACTATAGTATATGTTACTAATTAATGGTTTAAAATGTTTTTAGTTTTCTTTTTTGTATAGAGAAGAAGTCAATTAAAATATTAAAAGAATTAAACAAATAAATTTTTCGCAGATTTCTTATTACAAATACGACCGAATATAATCAAACTGTTGCCAAGAATGGAATGACAATGTAGTGTCACCGGTATCTTGATCACAAGACATGTAAATTTAAAGCTTATGATCGGGGCTAAAGAGAAGATATCTGTCATGTTTGTCGAATTGAGAAACTATTGCACCCTTAACTGAATTCTTCAGATATAGAACCTAACAACTAAAATTAATTAAAAAAATCCCATTCGAATATCCCAATTTATAATTGCTTTTTTATGTATGTAGTGGCATTCATTTAATTATGTGTATAAAATTAATCTTTACCCAATATTTATACAATTTTCTTATTTGGTTACGATGCATAGAATATTTTCTATACAAGTAATTAGCCTCATCTAAGCAATTCATTGACAAATATAATTAGTAATTTTTATCCTATCTTAATAAAATAGCAAAAGCAGCAATAATAATATTTAGTATATTTTATTAAGCTCTATCATATTTAACCAACATAATTATATAATCTTACCTGGACATGTAATACATTCTGGTGTTTTCTGTATATTTGGTCCTCCACATGGTGCACCACCATTTAATGGTGGCGGACTACTACAACTTCTTGTTCTCTTCTGTCCAACTGGATGTCTTCCTGGACACCGACATTCTGTCCATAGACTCCAACTACTCCAACCACCATCAACTATAAAATATATACATGAAATTTGTGTTAATGTATTACAAACATAGTTTTATAAAGAAACAAAACGAAAAAAAAAAAACAAACCAAAAACTCTTAAAAATCACACATAAATTATAAATAAATTTTCAATTGGACAGTTTTTAAAAACATTCTTATGTATATTTAACATTAGAATATTATGTAACGTTAATAGAAACTCATGTTGTTTTTTTTTTTCCAATAATAATTTCTCAGGTTGACAATTTTGTTCATCGCTTCCAGATCTGCCAATTTCGATAAAATCACGTT